>VOMN01023058.1:0-26941 GCA_014899125.1 Orchestia grillus | reverse complement strand
GGTCTCATGAGACTGAGATGGAACTCTTCGGTCACAGGGACGCCACAGGGACGCTTTTCTTGTGTGGATTGAGAACAGGTGAAACGTTCAAATAGAAAAATAGTGATCCAGTAGTGAAACATGGTTGTGGGAATCGGATGTTTTAGGAATGTTTTTTGGCCAATGGAACTGGAGGCATGGCAGGAATCATGAAACAAAACTAATATGTCTGAAGTCTGTGAAAATTTGAAGCAGTCTGCGAAAGCTCTCGACATGGGATACGATACGGTTTTTCAAAATGATAATGATCCCATGCATATTCCAAACCTGTAAAGAAATTATTGGAACACAATGAAGTCAATATTTTGGGATGGCCAAGCCAAAACCGAAATCTCAATCCGATCGAAAATTTGTTGGGAGTTGTTAAAAAAAATCAACGTCTGGAAACCCAAGAATCTTGAAAGAATTGATGTAATATGTAAGAGATAACTTTTCCAAGATTTCTATTGATGTTTGTGAGAACCTTGTAGTGAACTACAGAAAACTTCTGGAGGCAGTTGTTAAAAATAAAGGCTTCGTAACGAGCTATTGAGATGGGTACGAATAAATATGAACATGGTTCATTTGCTATTATTGTTCAATACATCTTAAACAAATCATTTCTTAAATTCTTACTCTGCGTTTTACTACAGGACACCTTCGAAACTTTTGGTACAAGCGATACTAAAAAAAGGAGGCTATTGAAGGATTTGTTCAAATATGTTCAAGAATAATACAAGGATATGAATAATTGTGGGCCTAACTACTAGCATAGGTACATTAAGAGCTGTCCGTGGCTTAATTCTCATAAAACACAAAAATCCTTTCTGTATAAACAAGAACTACGTCAAACAACGACACGCTGTTGAGATGAAGATAATGTTGGACGTAACTGTAGGTAAGTATGTAATATAATTTACGAATTTTTTTTGACAGAAATGTGTTTGTAATATGGTCAAGTAGCCGAGTGTCAATGTGGGGCGGCACACAGAGTGGACGTCTCGAAACTGCTTTCATTCAAAGCGAGGTTCTTGGAATTCTCGAATAGTAAAAGAGAGCTAAAATTATTTTAAGGCGTTACATATACTTCTATAGTGCAGTACGTGCCTCTATCACCTTTGCATTGTAGTGTATCTGAGTACTGTAAATGCGCACAAGATATTTTTGCAGTGCATCAAGCTTCTGAACTTGGATTGCTATGACATGGAGTGCATTCGCGGTATGCGACTGAGTATTATATTTACGCAAGCGCGTAAATATATAACGTGCGAGGAAAAATAAATCAAACTATATGTTAAAGTTTTGGAGGAGTAGAACGGAAACTAACTGCTGCTCGTATTTATTATCCAAAAATTGTGATTATTTTTAGTGGCATATATTAGAACAGCTCCTCAAACTTCAGTTTCACCGTATGGACAGGGCAGGAGTTTTAACGTTTCTCGGCCAACATAGGGACTGAAGCAGAAAGAATTAGTTTTTTGCATCAATGTCCCTGTTAGGCCAAAAGGGTTTCAGCGAGAGCAATGTAAACAAGAGAGAATTTAGGGAGCATACCTAATTTAATTGCGGGGTTTCTTCCTTCCATTCGCCAAGCTTCTTTATTCGTACGTGGATGGTGTCTACGTGTGAAGGATGAGTACTTTCCCTTTCTTTATAATGAAGCGCGTATGCCGAGCTGTGGAAGCTGCACTCAGCCTCCATGAGGAGAGCTACACCAACTAATGTGCCTGGTGTCGAACGCGTTATTCGCGTGCGTTCATCATACTGGACTGCAAAAACTTCCGCCTCAGATTTTGAACTGCAGGATCCATTGTTTCAGATGTTAATTACTGCCGAGTATTTTACAATTTGGAGCCTGTGAGCCGTCGGAGAAATCCAAAGACCAACCGATCGCAATAGAGTAAAGAAGTTTACCGTGCTATGAAACGTAGCTTTTCATTTATTTGACTAATGTTTTTAACCGCGGAATTTGAAAAATGCACTACAGTAATTGGATGGCATGAATTTATGCAGCATGGGGCCAATGACGTCACAGATGAGATCCAGTTATGATCATTGTACTCATGTAAAAATTGTGTTCGAGTGAAAGTTACTGAAAAAAATAGTTTGCATCATCAGTTAACCGAAAAACAATTAACCAAGTTTTAAAAAAATTATGAATTAAACATTTCTCGATGGAATTGGGAGTCGATATGAATGATAGATATAAATAGATGAGCATAACTTGAAATCGATGCAAAGTGACAGACAAATGTTAATTGGCTCATTTACAATTAACACGGAACAAGAGTTACGCGCTGCGGAGGAGGGGTAGTGGCTTCCTGGGTATTAAAGTGGAAAAGGAAAAAGAAGTAGAGGGAACATCTTTGCTAATTAGTGTTTCGAAATGCGTGAATTCCTGCCTAGCTTACAACAATAGTTTTAATTGAAGCATACTATTAAATACTAATTTACTGTATCTTACTGCCTTGGTTGATTTTTTTCTGCATCGCCTTATTTTTAATTTTAACTTTGTTTTCACATGTTATATCGCGCGTTTAAAGTGAAGTGTGTTTTTTCTAATTGGCAATGTGATTTTTTTCTCTACGCTGTTTTCATCAGCATGTCAAAAATGTAACGCTTCATTCGCGTATTAAATAGGAATTGCTACCTAGAGTTGTGTTACGGACTGTTGTTAATCCTTTGGCATTGAAAAAGTGTTAAAATATTTTATCGTAGGCAGAGCAAAATTAATTTCATGTTAGATCAGTCTCTGCGCACTTGCGACTTTATCGCTGGCAGCAATAATGCCGAAATAAATTCGCTACAAAATTTTACATAGGCCTCTCGTTTTCCCAGCGAATACCGAGTCTTTAGCAGCGATGCAGGCACACATCCTCAAGTCATTAAGAAAACAATTCGAGTTTGAGGCGTCTGGACCACACAGAGCAACACATCAAGACTCGCAAATCGTCGACGTCTCGAAAGTTATAGCCCAAGAGGACTCATCTCATTCTAATCGACGTAGGTCTTTAAAACAAATTCCTTTAATTAGCTTTTCCGCTTCAAAAGCTCGTAAGAAACGTACGGGCGAATGTAAAAAATGTCCCGCCACCAAACTTGCTGCCGATCCGGAGCGACTGAGAACAACTTCAATTTCCTCACCGATTCGCTGCCATTCGAAGCATCCAATAACTTTCCCTTTTGTGACTCCATGCCTTCGGCTGCTCACGAAAAGATAATTAAAATCCATGGAGTAAATTGGCAGGGCTTCCAACTAACTACTAGTGAGGTTGGTTGGCACGCCGCAAGTAGGTTGCCAGCTCTCACAAGAGCGTACCATTTGCGCGCCAACCCAGTCTTTGCCCCTGACTTCCCTGTATGAGACTGCGCTCGAAATAATGATTGGTTTTAATGCTTAAATTCGATAGCAATTGCGGTCATCGATTGCCTAAATCGCTGAGCGTTCAGTGCTTGAGAACAAATGACTTCAAAGTAGCAGCGAACACTCAGTCTTCGTTAGGAACAACGTCTGGGCGCAGCAATGCACTCGTCACCCTTCGAACTACGTACGTGTCCTGGCTAGATGTCGTATAGCGGTGTGACACAAATAGTAATACCGAAATTAGGATTTTTAAAGAAGAAGCCACGAATACTTTTTTTTATCCCTCTGAACATTGGTATGGTAAAAATTAATATCTTAAAGTTTCATGTATGTTTTTTCTGGAGCATAGTAGAACTTGGGTTGAAGGTAATATCCAATGCAGCAGAAAGAAAAAAAAAAACAGCAATTACCCATAAACAAAAAATTCATCGATGAAAAGTTGAGAAACTTTTCTTTGACTTTCATAACGTGACTCAAATAATAACGTTGATCTAAGTCCAGGTGATTCAACCTAGATGAGGTGGGGTTGAAAGAACATACCTGAAACCTGGCTATCCAAAAACTCTAACATTCTACTACAGTAAACGCCATCATAATACCTGAAGTCAACCCTGAGCATCGGAGCTGACCCAAGACGTCCGCCTCTAATTCGTAATGCAACTGCCAGGAACGCTGTGGTTTTTAGAGCCACGTGCGCCTAGAGAGTCGTTAGGCTGATCAAAAGAACAGTGCATTGAAGAATACGTCCTGCATGGTGGCACGAGTCACTCGCAACCATAGCTTTATGGAGACCATGGAACCAGGAGTATTTGCGATGTAATCCGTATTTTTGCCTGTGCTCATCAGCTGTGATTTTCCACTCGTGCATCGCTGTGAGAGGAAAAAAAGCAACGTTCCCGGTGCTTGTAAGTGATGACTATGAATAGATTTTGACTTCGCAGTCAAACTAAAGTTGAGTCACAGGATTGGTTGTACGAGTATGTAAGTTGAACTCAATTATACATCTATGTCTTTTTTCAAGGATGTTTACTCTCATTTTCCTTTTCAATTTTATTTCAAAAAGTTAAATTAAAAAAGTGTTAAGTATCATCAATAGATCTAAATCATGGATAATGCATTTTACAAATCCCATTTTAGACAGTGTTTTGAGCATCGAACATACCTTAGCCAAAATCTACTTTTCGATAGCTAGAAAAAGTGCTTCGCGTTGGCTCCACTTTGCCGAACTCATTTCGAAACATTGTAAACATTTATTTGCGACTGGTAATTTGCATTGAACACAGCATTACAATCAAGTGAAAATGACTGATTATAACTAGATTTAGGAGATATTACTCAGATAATTTTCAATTGTGACTAAAAATTAATCATCTTTCATTTCAAAATTATATTTTTTGCTCCCCTGCTTACTGTCGACAGCTTTGTAGATGCGAAGGCTAGAATATTCGAACAGAACAGTTCTTTCTACGCTTCAAACTCAAGACGTACACGCGCCGAAGGCTATTGCTCTCATAGAGCTTAATCACTACGCAGAAGCCTGCAACTCAGATCTTAAGACCATAAAAGCAATGAAAAAATATTTGAGCTTCCAGTAATCGCTCAACTTGTGTGCAATGAAGGCTGATATTTTTTGCAACATTTAAGTTTTCTAGAGCCTGCACGACCAGTCTTGCTGGATGGTTCCAGCCACCCTCGAACGCTCAGCCAAGCTGGCAAGAACAATGTCACCTCATCTGTCCTGCTTCGTTTAAATCAATGGTTGCATGTGATTCGCAGCAGTAATTTTCGTTGGCATATTATTGAGGATAATTTATCACCACGTGGAGCGAGGAAGACTTGTTTATTCCTTCGCACTGGGGAGGTGGACTGTAGCATGCTCCTCTTGTGCATTTCTTGTACTGCGCTTGTCTTTGAGCAGTCTTTTCTTTACTCTTAAATGCCTGCTTTCCTCACACACTGTGCTTGCTTATAAGATAGAAAAGCATCAATTCAAAAATCAGAGATGAATGTCAATTAAATCTACAAACTAGTATTGAAGAGTTAATAAACAAATCTACAAACTAGTGTTGAAGAGTTAATGAACAAATGTACAAACTAGTGATGAAAAATTGAAAAACAAATCTACAAACTAGTGATGAAGAGTTAATACACAAATCTACAAACTAGTGTTGAATAGTTAATACACAAATCTACAAATTAGTGTTGAGTTAATAAACAAATCTCTCATTCTGTAGTAATTGCGTCGAGTGATGGCACTCGTGGCATGTTGGGGTAGTCTCAACGTCACCTCTGCATTCAATAAAAAAAATTTTAGGTTGTATTCTCATTGATAAATCGAGTCGTGCCACGCTTTGTGTTTCTTGCTTCGGTAGTCCTCTGCAAGTGCGGACCGTGCTCCCGAGGCTGAGAAGTGTTGCCTTCGACTAGTGGGAGGCCAGCACAAATATTGATATCGAGCCAATGTTGAATGAATGCTATCTCCTTGTGTCTTATGTAGACCGCAATTGGAAAGGGCAAGTCTCAATTTCGAACAGACGGCTGCAACATTAGCCACCACTTATATTGTGTCTGCATTATAGAGTTTTTTATGAGTCATTTAATTAAGCGTAATACGGCGCCCTACAAACATCAGACAGCAATTCGAGTCATGGAGAGCGCAATCAATGTGCGTAAAGTCTGTAACGAGTAGAAACCTTCGCTTTATCGCGTGCAGAGCGTGCTTCTGTTCCGTGATTTCTAACGTCGTCTTTTGTGAGACTTTTAGTGCCGTCACTCTCTACCCAGTGCGACTAGCTCAGATTCCCTAAGTATGCTTGTATTTGTTTGCATGTTTTGTCAGTGATTATTCGCCCAATGAATATGTGAAGACCATATTGTTTTAATCGCGACTAACTTTGAAATAGGCTCCGATAATATCGATATCCCTATTTACCATGTTCAGATGTCTAAATATTAGGAAATATTTTCGACTTCTTCGATAACAGAGATAAGGACATTGCTCTGGTTACGTCCACGGATTAAACGGGAAACGTTCTAAGCTAATGATGAAAATTTCCTGAATTTGTGATATATATTTATAGCTTGTCAACGTGCCAGTGAGATGTTCATCCACGCCAGGGTGACGACTGCGCACATGAGTGTTCTAGCCATGGTAGTCCACCAAAGATCTCTGCGTAAACGATCCTTTAGCGCGTTTGGGCAACAAGAATACTGACAGGCCCGTTTGCCAAAACCTGCAATACGACGCAGGTCACCGTGCTAATAAGCGCAGTTCGGCCTCAAACGGAGCTGAGTTGTAGAGCCGTGCTGTCTTCATGGGCCGGACGCCCTCACGTCTCTCCCCTGAGGAGGGAGGCGCAGGGTGGCAGCTGCATTGGTTAACTTCCCCTTCATTGTCCCCAGATTCAGGCGAAGGTCAAGTTCCGACTCCTGATTATCGAACTACGAGAATTTCCTCATATTTTTTTCACGTGCATTTTCCGAACTTTTTACGTACGTTTCCCCATACTTTTTACGTACTATTCGCCGTGTTTTTTACATACTTTTTTCTAATATATTTTTCCTCTGCTGTTTCTCGTTCAATTTTCCGTACTCTTTCACGCAAATTCTCTCGTTATGCATCTACATTTTGTCGTACCTTTTTGAGTAAAATTTTTCCGTACGTTTTTGCATAAAGTTTCTTGTACTTTTTCATGCACAATTTTCCGTACTTTTTCACGCGCAATTTCTTACACTTTTTAACGCACATTTTTCCGTACTTTTAGGCACAATTTTCCGTACTCTTTCTCCACCAATTCTTGTACTTTCTATGTACTTTTTCTCGAACTGCATTACACACAATTTTGAGTATTTTCGTGCACATTTTCCCCTGTTTTTCCGTACTTTTCTAGTACTTTTTACCGTTTATTTCTTTGTACGCTTCCATATTCATTTTCCGCATTGTTTTATGCATTTTTCCAAATATTTTAGACGCTCCTCCACAATACTTTAGCAGCCACAGTGCCCTTAGCGACGCTCTGAGGTAAGCGAAGTGTATATTATACGAGTCGATATAGGTTTTGATGCATGATAGCTCACAGTCACACTATCACATAAGTCACAAATGAAGCGTGAACACAGCAACACTACATACAAAGTATTTTCCTATCGGCCCATAGCTAACAGAAGTAAGAACACGCGCAGTCCTAATATCGGCCCTCTCAGAGATCAACCCACAGCGTTGTCCAGGAACCAGAAGCTCTAAATATATCCCATGTCATAGACGGTCATGCTTGTTTTCTTTTGGCATCCCAAAATATGTTTCGTAAAAATGGACCCTTAACCTGATTCTCACTCTGTAATTGACTGCATAGCCACAGAGAGTATGAGCCTCTCGCCATTTTATGGTCAGTTTTAATCCTCAACTAACCATCACCATTAAATTTAATGAACTGTTGGAATGCACCTTATAGTAAAGAACTGACGACTTAAAAACGCGCTCGCCTGCTGTTTGGTATTCAAACACACTCTCAAAATGTGTCATTCGTTCTAATTGCTATATTCAGCCGCCACTGATGGCGTTTTTAAAAGTACTTCTATTGAAGTCGTTCCTCTTGAGGAAATATAAAGGATGGTGTTGTCTGCAGGACGTATTCGTTTCTTCTTTACATCAGCGCCAATATCAAGGGTTTTAGATTCTGGAGCCGTTTAGAATTTGGAGCCTTGGCTGCAAAGGAGTAAACGGCTTGTGCTAGCTCGAGACATTGAGAACATTTCCTGTGTGTTACGGACGATGCCTGCAAATTGAAGAGTTCTGTAAATCGTTGTCTCAAGTGCATCTGGATATGATTGAAAAGTATTTTAAGTTCATTTATCGATTAAAAATAATGCAAGTTTTGTCATCACAGTTGTATTTATTTTCATTCTGAAAACGTGAGAACGAATGACAAATGATATCAATAATTAAATCGCTAGAACTGACGCGCTTCCAATGCTAGAAATATTTTTAGCTAGTTAATATGATACATTTTGGGCATACGTTTCTGATCGTTCTAAAAGTAGTCTCAAAATATGACTGAAATGAAGAAGCTCTCACCCAATCTTTGCCCAACGTTTCATGGGATGGATTGAATTGTCGATTTGAAATTTTGTGCCTACGCGTTTCAGTGGTGGGAGTAACGCATCGTACCTGCTGCGCTGTAGGACCTATAATGAATCTGAATAGAATGAACTACATGACTTAACACGGCAGCACAAATTGAAATCGTACTTGAAGAATGCCAATACAAATGAAAAATATTCTGTTAAAGTTTCATGAAAACAAAAATTATCGAGTGATTATGTATGGGCTCTTCTCTAGAGGCATCGGTACTGATTGCTACAAGTCCGAAATGGTGTGCTTGATACAAGCTCCCGCGACGCTTAGAGAGTAAACCCTGCCCGTCCTCACTTAGTTCTTCGTACCTCACACGCTCATTCTTCACGAACAATTTTACAACATCACAACTTGCATCTTATACAAACTTTGGTACGATGCAGCAACTGGATTTATAGGCAAAGATGATAAAATAACTTCAGTAAACACTCCCTTGAAACCTGAACGGGTACGCAAAAGAATCACCAGCCTCGTAAATTTTGTTGAAATATTGATCTGATTACAGGAGAATTATTGTGGACATTTTACTTGCTAAACGTTTGTACATTCATTTCATTTACGTTATTCATTTTGAGACGCCGCACGTGAGGGGATTGTGGTGCGTTGTACGCTACTTTGTTGTGATGGAATTTTCCCTTCCTCCGTTATTCTTCCGGCATGAAGGCAACAGAATAAACAGATCGTATCACTCTATCCCTGAGACATCTATATCCCCTTTTCAAATAATGTGTATTATTGAATAATTAGGTGCACTCCTGCAACATATACATATACGCCTAGTTTCAAAAGATCCATGATTATGACATAGTTTATGAAAACATGTTGGTCATGAAAGAAATGCATTAATTTGATTTCTCTCACAGAATTCCGAGCATAAAAGGTTAACATCTAGTTTTATCAGAATGAGAAGACGCTATACGAGACGAACACCCATTTCTACACAACAGATGCATCAGTAAAATCTTATAATCTCTGTCCAGTTCAACAAATCAGTCCCCGTGCGACAGATTGAACAGCACTGAAAATAAGCATGCTTCATGAACATATTGGGAATGGAGTGTTCCAGCACACACTTGAGGGGACATTGTCATTTTTGACTTACATGGGAACCTGCACTGCGGGCGCTCCTGGAAAATTCCTGCTTTCATTTTCAGCATCCCAGTCTAACTGCTTCGCCGACCCATCGACAAATTTTTAAAATAACGATGAAATTACGTGGGTATCCAAAATTATAGTTATCGATGCCATGCCGGAAAAACTTTTATTGGGGTATGAAGCTGATACCTGTACTGTTTAAGTTATATTATGTGTCTAACCGCAGAATTTCAAATTATTCACTCATCTTTTCAAGTGTAATGCAAAATTTTGCAATGCAAATTCTCATTCTATTTAGGTATATTACTGTGATACCTACAGTACTTTGTTATTGTTCTTCTTTTTGGACATGCTAGTATTTTTGAAAAACAGTCCCGTCATGGGGTATAGGACAGGTCATGGGCTATGTTAGGTTTGTTAGGTTCGTCTATCCTATGCTACGGGAAATGGCGCCTCAGGGCGTCATTGTTAGGTCACCTCGGCTACAGCCAGGCCTTTGGACCTTTATCTTTCGAACCCACTTTGCTTCTTTCTATCTTCATACCTTCTTCGCTGATAATTTTTCAATTTTTTTCCTCATACTTCTTAACTCGCTGATTCTGTACGCAAGGGATCCGGTGTCGGGACACATCCTGTGCTTAGTTTCCTCGTTCTCTCAAATCCTTTCTAAATGGTCTCTTGTCTCTCGGTGTGACATAGCCTGAGTTACTGAAGCGCTGCTATCCTTATGATTACTACTACTACTACTACTACTACTACTACTACAACAACTACTACTACTACTACTACTACTACTACTACTACTACAACAACTACTACTGCTACTACTACTACTACTACTACTACTACTACTACTACTCCTAATTACTATTTTGAAATGAGTCGTTACAGATATGATAAATATTACACTTGTTTATTGAAGAAATGGTGAGGAAATAAATTGACATGCCTAATGTTTCCTATTAAGTTATGTCTATAAATTTAAAATATTTGTAAAACAAATTTGTGTTGTCAAACATGTACTTAGATATTTGTTTTTGTACCAATTGCGGTAATTGAAACAAATGAACGGGATTTAAAGTCATGAATACATTTTTTAACGTATATATAGCGCAGGTATATATGTAGCTTTGATAAGACGTTACGAAATTTATTCGTAAATTTCACGCGCAAAGTGCTACAGATAGTTACAAAAAAGCCCCTCAACTCCAGTTGCTGAAGCGCTACCCGCCGTCTGGTCGGGTGCTGGCGGCTCCCTTCTCCTTCGGTCCCATGTAAAAATCGCAGAGGGAAGCACTTACTGAAATAAAACTGGAAAGACGCTTTCACTTTGTTACAAAATTGGTGGCCATTTGATTCATAAACGTCCATTGATTCCGTTCAACATTCAACTCTCACGGTCAGATTTCTACGAGAAATGTCATGTAGTTTTAAAGTTACATAATTAGTTGCTTTATAACCGGCAAAAATAACTTGGTTCGATTTGATACTTCGCGGCAAAAAAAATCTATGGATTTCGTATTGTAGTCGTCCTTCTATATCGTACTTAATGATGCTGTTCGAGATCTATTCTTTTATATTCAGGTGGCATAGCCAAAATATTACAAAAACACAAATCTCTATTCGAAAACTATAATGAAAACTATACCGCAACTTGTAAACCTATGGTATGTATAGGTCATTTCATGCATATGACATGTTATGTCATGTCATTTAGCACCATGTCGTCTATTATCCGTGCAGCATCACATCATTTATCATCAGATCAAACAATTTTACGTCTTTGATTGTTAACGTATTACTTGGCACGGTCTAAACGCAAGCTGCGAGTTTGGGTGGGAAAGCTGTAGATAGCAGACCTTATTCTGGGCCTGGCTGCTACTTTAGGCAGCGTAAATGAGGTTGTACAGTAACCAATTCCCTGATCAGCACTCCACCTTAGTAAATAACTTCTCTCTCCATTCACATTCAAAGCAGTTTATCATTGCTTACGCAGAATACACTGCTTCAAATTTCCTTTTGTTAAGCCCCAACCTCAACAATGGCGCTTGGCTTCTTGCTCCCGAATCTTAGTGATTTTTTAGTTCGCACGGCGCGTGGTGAGCTCTGCTGAAGATGATCCATTACTTTGCGTCTGGCAACATCCATCGGCGGCCCTGACTCCTCCCACTTTGCCATCACGGTTGCCCGCTCCGTCGGCCCACACACGACGCACCCTGCAACCTTGACGGCATGAAAAAAGTATTCATTTTCTCGACCAAAATCTGTTTCAGATGTGTGTAAATTTTGCATTTCGAAATTACATGAGAGTTGTATCTTAAGCGTTCCTAGCTAATACAGAGGAGGAATATGTTAAGAGACCTTAAGTAGTTGGTAAAGTGCAATTCGCATGGATGTATTAGGCGTTCAACCTCCGAGCGAACATTGACCAGCAACGAATAAATAATGAACAGAAAAAATGCTAAATTCCACGGTGATAAAAATGAGATGGGCCTGTGGACAGAAGGTTGCAAACCGCAAGCACCCGAAAAAGAAGCGGGGCTTCGTTTTGACAGATTGACTGGCGACTTGTCATTGCGGAGCCTTGTCATTTCGAACACATGCGTTATCGGAATTACGCGGTTGTGCCTGTGAGCCTCCAAGTCCAGTGGCGCCTGTTGCAGTATCACTGCAGCCTCTCGTAGCCTTGATAATATTACTCTAATATGAAGTTAATTTTACCTTGCGTTTAGTAAATACGGCAAACCTATTTGACCAATTAGTACGTTCCCCATGTATGAATGTTTTTAGTTAAGTTGTTCCATAAACGACACCAAATTTGAATTCGGCAACACGGGTTTTAAAGCTAGACATGCTCGAGTCATTTGTGCTCTCTCTCTCTCTCTTACTCACTATACTCGGATTATTGTTGTTCAGTTATTTTAATAGTTCATATGTGACTGTTTTCTGTAAACGCAAATATGATGAGTGTTGGTGCTCTTGTACACCACTACGTAAAAGTGGTTCATTTGTACACCGGTGACCCAACACGTGAGGGACGTGTTAGACTAATCTCATGCTGACTTTCCGTAACATTTTGTAAACTATGGCTAAGCTATTAAACTAATTATACTAATCTAACTTTTATTTTGCCCAGGGTTCTGTAACGAAGCTGAAGGAGCGGGTGAAGAGGAAAATAGTTGTTAGGAACTTCACTAATGTTTTTTCAAGTTATTCTTGCCCTGGTAGTCAGGAGCTCGTCTTTAGGTTTAGTCAGAGGGGTTCGTACCTTTTTGAGGCATGGTGACGAACACTGCATATCTCCTGGTAGGGGTACGAATTCATGAGACATTTGCTCTTCCAGTGTTTTGGAAGTGAAGCTTGCACCTCTTGCGCAGCGGTTCCCTGCTTCAAATGTTGAGCTCATACCAGTTGTAGTAGCAGTTATCACTTCGTGGGACTCTTTTTTTTCAGATTGAATGGGAAGGTTTTTAAGCATTTTTGGCAGGGATTTTTTACTTACCTGGCCACCTGAGGAAGAGATCGTTGTATCAACCTCTTTAAGACGCACGTTCAAAGATGAACTACACAAGGAGCTTTCGAAACAAAAAAATCGTGGTGAACGTCCATCGTTGTATGAAACCGGGAGGCCGGGGATATCTTTGACGTTTAGGTGACGTCAGATGCATGAGTTGCAACTAAAGACCTCGTGGTAACTTGAGAGACATTTCGTGATTCGACATATTTTTGAATTATTTTCAAAAAGTTCAGAAATATACCCTGAAAGAAGTGCGGATCCAAATTGACATTGGTTGTTCCGGGATGAGTCCATGAAAGGCATTCATTAACTTATTGTTACGAGAGAGAGACGATGTTATCCGGCAGCTTGTTCATATTCGAGAGCTGATGGTCGAGGTAACTCGGAATTATAAAGTTTGGTCGAATTAGAGGACTTAAAGATGCGTCTCGCTCTGTGAAGGGCAGCATGGCATCACACACTCTGTGACCTAACTATACCGAGATGATCCCTGTATTTGTGTACGCAGCAAACACCAGATTGATCATACATACGTAGACAATCAATATCAAATGATATAATCATCACCCTTGTAATTTCTTTTAACCAGATTATGCATATAAATTCATACATATAAGTATATTCTTCATTGTCCCAGCACATGTTCATGTGATCACTCATGGTGGACTAAATGTTCTCTGTTCATTCGTTTGAATTCGCCACAATTGGTACGTGTGCCGTGGGGCAACAGGTAAAATAGCATCCGTCTGAGTACATCATTACAAACATACAAACTCCCATTAATTTGAGATACGGAAGTTCCGCCTTGGCAGACACCTGAGCTGAACACTCATGTTTGGGCGCGTTGATCATTCGATCTATCACCCATTTAGCTCATGATGCCTTCCAGCGTCTCATGCATCACACAGCTTTGGACCCCATGCACATGCACGGCACTAATGCACAATATGTGTCGGGTCTAATGAACTGACCCACAGGCCCCTGATGAGACCATCTATCCATCTTATCGCTCTGCTGTCGGTGAGCTCTGCCAGTGAGTGCATTAGGCGCTGAGGTGCAGTTAATTACGACCTCCTTGTGTAAAAGAGAAGCCTTTTTCTTTTCGATGTACACGAGTTCCAGCTCGGGCTCGGTGACTTTTCCGCTAATATCGCATAACCACCACCACGTGCTGCAGGTTGTGGCGCTGTCGGGGTCTGGCTGCTGCCACGTGCTGCAGGTTGTGACACTGTTGGCAGCTGACATAATTCCATCTCTTAAGAATTGAACAAGTACTTAGATATCGTTCTCTGCGAGAACACTCAATCAACATTCGATTCCAACACCATTCGCAGCCAGTCCATGCTGCTCCAACACGCTGCGCTACCTTCCAGCCATGGCCTGCGTCCGTTGCTGGACCCACACACACAGGAGGCGCGTTCTCACCATAGAGCACCACCAATTTGCCTCTCTGGGGCTGATGTATCGCCTTCCCGCTGGATGCTGACTACGTACTCTTTTGCCTTTCAATAAACGTGCCTTACATCCTCATCTCCACTGAGTGACGACCTCATAGATGATCAAGCAGCAACTGCTTCTAAGTTGTTTCATTGTTTTGGGGGCTGTTGAGACGACGTGGGTGTTTATCAACGAGGAGAACTTAACTCATAATTTGAATTTTTTATGATTATGCTGAACCGTAGTGCAAGATCATTTCGTAGATTAATTTTTTAAGTTATCTGGAGTCACATGGTGCACTTTCCTAAAGGACCGTTTGCAGTCGAGCTCATAATACCAACCGATGACAGTCTCAGAAGTTAGACAAAAAGAGCGCTGGGCACGTTTGCATTCCACCCAGTCTAACTTTTTTCACGGCTCCGTCGATGAATTCATAGGAATAACTGATGCAAACACTTGGGAGGTCAAAACTGAGCTAAATATTGACGCTTCGAAAAAAAGTGAATTTGGAGCTTTTTCGGGTAACGAAGCTCCCTTCGTGAACAGTTTTGTTGTCCGGTCTTTACTGCGTCGCGCGAGGAAATGGTGCTCCTTCTTGGGGAAATTTCCAGGCACTCTTGGCAGACTCAGCATTACGGTTTGTCGGAGTACACGTGCGGAAAATCTAACGCCTAAGCCCATAAACCTTAAGTTGGACGGAAGATCTGTTCATTTTCATCATCTTTGTCTTTCGAGCACTTTAAGGGGTTGGTTTGTTTTCCTTTCACGTGTATTCGAATTTAGAACTACTTTTTTAAAGAAAGCAATGTGCCCTGTATGGAAAAAGATTTATAATGATTGGTTGGCCAGCAAAAAGGAAAATAAAAACTAACTGGCAGGGAAAATAAAAACACAAAGTGAGTTATACCGAAGGTTTTCATCTTATTCTCCAGACACTAAACTGCAACTGGACGAGAATTCTCGGCTTTGGCACTCAAAATAATAGCATCCACCGTTCCAATTACAGGTGGAACTATAGATTGAATAATTATAGTTCATTCTTCAATTCTTACTGTTTCGTTCAAAACAAGGTTGAATGTGCTTTAAAATGTTATAGTTCCTAAAATTTGAACCACTCTTCACGCTACATTTAGTTCACTTTTAACAAGTCGGTCGTTTTATGGTATAAAGGAGTATCAGAGATACCGAGGGTGCCGAGAGCCTCCGTAGCACTGCCGTCTTCCCACTTGTTTTGCTCGCGTTGACGGTGTGCCCGCACCTGCTGAGCCGCTCGCAGTGACACAGCTGGCCGCACTGGGGGAGCCGTGCAGTTGTGCCCACCGATGCACCGAAACTTTGCACTCTGGCGTAACCGCTCGAGCTCAATTTCTACAGTAACGCTCTTTTATATTGAAATGAAACGGCATTTAAGCCCCTATTTTACAATAAAATGAAATTTTATGCATCGAATGCCCTCGAAGACGTAGAACTTATAGGGGGTTCCAGGTAGTTTTAATTAAAAATTTCCATTGGAATAGTGTTAAGAACTCTATATGTGTAATTTCTAACTCATTTAACGCTTGTGGAAATAAACTGTTTTAATTTTGTTAGCTGAATGAATGCATTTTTACTGAAAATTCCTGCACCGACCGAGTGTTTAAAACGATCGCTGCGTTGTACCCAACCAAACATCACCCAAACTGGCATCATCCACGGCTTCATTGGGCTATCAGCGTAGGCTGAACGATCTTCTGAAAGATGTTTGAGAGATGATCTTTTTCTGGTCGCTATTGGTCGCTATTTGGTCATTTTTATACATAATTTTACCATGCTTCAATTATCTTTTTAAGATTATTAAAAACACAATAAACAACTGGAATACGAACCTTAGCGGACACTCGCGCCATTGGTGCTCTGTGAGGCTTTGTCAATGCGTGTTGTGTGAACAGTTAGTGCCATAAAATTACAAACAGTAAAAAAATCAGCTTCATTTAGATTGCAAGAGAAGATTTTAGCGCCTGCAACTGTGCCGCGTGCGTACGTATGGGAATATGTGTACCTTGGACCAAACAAGTGGCTCAAGCTCGCCGCCACATTTGTGTGCCGCCTTTTTAGGCATGGCGTGTTTAATTTTCCTTTCTTCAGAGCACTTCGTCTGGGGTGTCGAACCAGGGACTTCCTGACTCGGAGGCAGGCACACAATCACTTGCTCCACAGGTACCGAACAGCAAAAGATGTTGAATTAAGCTCCGTGTTCAGATCAGTTGTATAGTGCGTTATATAAAAAGCGCCCAAATTGAATAAAGCGACAGACACTTTTGTATTTTGGATTTTGAGGGATGCTTACTTTTATTATCTTTTTTATCTCTTTTCTCTCCGATTGAGGAATTTTTTTAGAATACTTGTGCGCTGTGCGTCACTGAGCAGTTTTGGTGAGCAGCGTGGTCCCATCGTAGAGACATTGTACCCAGATGGGGGGGCCTTCGTAGATCGCCCGCCCTGCTCTACCGGTTACCGAATTACGGCACGCTTGTTAAATTGTAGCATTCGGCCGTCAAGTCATTTGGACAGGAGTCTGACGTCGAGATCAAGCCGTTCAGAAGAACACAAATGTTATTTCGAGCTGAGTTCCCATAAGAGAACTTGACAGGTTTGATTTGTGTCTCTGAGCCGAGAGCGAATGAACTATATGGCTAAATAATAATCGGTTCAAAAACTTAATTATACGCTGCGAATGCAAGTTTTTCTGACAATTAGGCCGGTCTGAAGAGTATAAAATTCCGCCCTTCCCTGCCAATAAATTGAAGGAGGCCGGCGATTATGTGCGGAGTGAGCTACGTTATGAGAGCATTGTCTTCAAATGATTTAGGAAAGGTAATACTCCCGAATTAACTGGAGCCACTGCAGCATGTGTGCCCCTTGCGTACGTGGACACGCTGCTGCGAGCGTTTACTTCTTTCAAGATATTCTAGATTGGCTTCGCGATAACCCCGTCACCCATTGATGGCTTAATAAAGTTGGCCATGCGAGTGCTTCACCAGCGCTCCCGTGTAAACACTCGTAAACATGTGAAGCTGCACTAGCGCTCTGCGTCATCACCTTACTTTAATGCTGCTCATTTTCCGCACATGAATGGCTGGTCGGCTCGGACCAACAATTGCGATATTATTAAAATACGCCGTCGTGCAAGACTTGCTCTGATGGCGACGCAAGCACGCTTCTGTTATGGACGATCGTGTTAAGGGCTGCTTGGTATTTTCGTGCTCATTAAGTGATGAGTAGCCTGTGATTCTGCAGAGTTATCCAATGCATTATTACACCAGGAACGGCGCCTGAATAAGTACATGCAAGCAACTGACACTGAAAATCAGAATTTTATCGATGTGATGTAAATATATCGGTCTTTCGAAAGTCCTAATTTCGCTGAAGCGGCCAATCATTCCGCAGAATTACACATTCGTATGCCTATGTTTAACATTGGCAGGAAACTATGCGCTGTGAGTGCGGTATAATTAGGACTTGATGAATTGCCTCTAATGAGTGTCTGTTTAAAGCTACTGAATGCGCCTCATCTGCATGAGCTCATATGAAGAGAAATATTCTAAGTATTTCTGACATTCATGCTCGAGATATTTGTTCAGCCATTCTCAACCGCGGTCGGTTCAAATCATTTAGTTGCAGGCTGCGTTAATGGTGGGTCTGTCGGGTCTTTATTGCTCTCACTACTCAGGGGCTAAAAGACTCTTCAGGGGACACAAGTTTTTTATTGGAAATATTTAATTATCTCGCGGCGACTTTGTGATTTTGTCTGACGTCCGGAGATGTCGGATGACCGCGTCTGCAAACGTCATTGTTCGATCACTCAAATTTCCTTCATCGTCCGTAGGAGCAAAATTACGTTTATCAAAATTTCTTCAAAATTCAGAGATGACAGGATTACTGGCCTGGCACTTGACCGGTGGACGTGATCGTAAATTTTGCTTTGAATCATCCCGCACTCTGATTGTCAAGTTCATTTTAGTTTCCCATTGTCATTAATATGTTTAATTTCCTTAAGGCAGCCCTGCAATTTCATTGCACGGTGTCATTTGAAAACTTGACACAACTTGTATTGCCTCTGCATCTCATCGTGGGATGCTTTACTTGAACTTTTTCGTTTGAAGCCAGTAAGTCCATTATGAACGAAACAGAGGATTTTAGTAAGCTGTCTTTAGCTCGTCAATACTACGTTACCGTACACTCAGCGTAATCTTGTACACCTTGGTGCTATAATATCCGCACGTCCGCTCAGTGCTGCAGCGGAAGGCGTCATGCTAGGGCGTGTGTGTGTATCTATGTGCTCACGCACTCTCTCCAAATAAGTTTCAGATAAGTTTAATAGGTCTAGTAGTTTGAAGTTCAGTTACATTAACATGTTGTTCACGTCTGTGACTAACGTCATATAGATGTATAGAGCTCGCAGCGAAAAGTTATCTGTTTTTAGCGAGACGACCGTGGTGCCGAAGCCTTGAAAAATTCCTTCTTTTGGATACATTTGCATTTTTCAGTCCATACCTGAATGTAATGAGCTGCAGGAATAAGTTAAATTTTCGTTTTAAGTACCATGGGCTTATTTCAAATGCGCTACGGCATGCACAGCATTACTGTACATCATATCTCTCCACAGGACTCAGAAAATGTTTTTATGATTCACAAATGCGAGTCAGCTTGGTGACAAACGTACGACACACATCACTGTGTCAAAAGTGCACCACATTTTCTTTCAGTGCATGCTACATCAAATCTATGGCCTACTAACCGGCAGAGAAGGCTGCATGTGTTTTAATCGTGCTAAAGAATTTTCATGTTACGCTTGCACTCATCTGTTTCACTTTGTTTTCAGTATTAAATCTGTATTCCTACTCGATCAATGTGATTCATTTTCGAAACTGCAATTTTTTTCATAAAGTCTGTCTATTTTTCCTATAAATTTTTGTTCCACACTCAAGTATCGATGAATACCATCATTAGACAAGTTTTTCATGGATATGTAATTTCACTTTGTAAATTTAGCGTAATAACATTTATTACCTACGCATCATGTGTACACGTCCATGACGAGCGCCATCATCTGTCGCGCACTCGAGCGTACTGTAGGGACACGTCGCGGCTGAGGTGCACGTGTGGCGCAGAGGACACATCGTACGTGGACTACACACCGCACAAAGCACACACTTGCTACACAGAGTACACGCTACACAAAGCACACACTTGCTACACAGAGTACACGCTACACAAAGCACACACGTGCTATGCATAGTAAACGTGGAAAACTTACACACACGATTCTCAATGCACCGTCACTCACATAACGCACATAACGCTACTTGTACACACAGTGTACGAGTTGGCCTGAACAGGGCGTCTATACATCTATCATTTTCAGACGTCTGCAACAAGGAGTATAATTGCACTCTAATTATACACATACATGCGATGATGGGTTACTACATTGTATATAAATCACCGCTGCTCGTGTTCTCATTTTATTGGTTGAGGCTTCCTACACGGCAATGCATCACCCCGCGCTGCTTCACCATCCTGAGCACCGTCTCCATGAGCGATGATGGCCGCGCTACATTTCCCTCAAGAAATGACGCCCTGCATTAAGGGACGCCAGAGCGATGTTTCCAGCCGCCCTGTGGTGGTTCGGGGGGCTCTGAGGCCAAATGTTGTCTTGGCGGCATGGGTCTCAGGGTGGCATGATGGTGTGGGTCTCATGGGGGCATGATGGTGAGGGTCTCAGAGTGGCATGAGGATGTGGGTCTCAGAGTGGCATGATTGTCCGGATCTTAAAGTGACCAGGTTCACCGTGACCGATGATGGGGTCGATGAAAACACTGGGTTTAATTATCGAGCAGTCCCATTATCATTTTAAAAATATCGAAATATATTCTGGTTGGCATATTCAGACTTATCATTAGTTAGATTGGCATGAATCGTTCCATATTCAGACTTATCAAGACTTAGGTTGGCATGAATGATTGGCATATTCAGACTTATCATTACTCAGATTGGCAGGAATGACTGGCATATTCAGACTTATCATTACTTAGATTGGCAGGAATCGTTCCATATTCAGACTTATCATTACTTAGATTGGCATGAATGATTAGCATATTCAGACTTATCCTGACTTAGTTTGGCATGAATGGGCTTTTTTTCGTCAAATACTAGACTGTTATGTAGAGCCACATATTGGCTGTTAATTGAACTTTTGGTGCATCATTCAACAAATGTACGCATGAATTAGAGCGGCAGCTGTCACAATGCACGACCACATGTCCCCTGTACTGTTCCTCTTCCATTGAAATCTCAACATTTTGAAATTATTCACAGCGAATATTCAGTTACTATCCTCTTCTCGCGTCAACGATAACAGACCCACCCATGCCGGAGTAAAACTGTCTCCCCAAGGGTCTGAACTCCTGAACTCCCGAACTCCTGAACTCCTGAACTCTTGAACTCCCGAACTCCTGAACTCCTGAACTCCAGAACTCCTGAACTCCCGAACTCTGAACTCCTGAACTCCTGAACTCCTGAACTCCCGAGCTTGTGAAGCTGCGGGCCGAAGTCCTCCCCATAGCGCACGGCGGACGCCACGCATGAGCACTCGGGCGCCGGGTATGATGGATGGAGCCCAATGGCGGTATCCTAACTACCTAGCGCGGCTCATGTAATAGCCCGCAATTAAAATCAAAGGTCGGGCTGCAGCCCAGCCAACAATAGATGATTTTACGGTGTTCCCAAAGCATCCATAATCGTACCGTTATAAACGGTCGGGTGGCGTACCGTATTTTTCATCACCGATTGCCCGCTCCTAGCCCATTAAAAGAATAGACAGATTATCGATTTGGGCTAACTATTGAATACATTTTTCCTTACTGACGGTGAGATCGTCCCACGAATAACGTCCGGCATTCAAACGATCGCAAGAGTAGGAGGGTCTATTTCAATCTAGTTCTTTCTTAAAGCAGAAGTTTTATGATAATCTATCTATCTATATAATACTAAAAGTCTGGTCGTCTTTTGATAAATTTTATTTGACCCAACGGGTCACATGTTGTCTAGTAATTATAATAAATTCATACAGGGTCTCCCAGAAGTAACTGACCCTCGCATTGACGAATAAATAAGATACCAAGTTGTAAGGAGTCCTAATAAAATGTGGTATCCAAGTTAAGAGGGTCGTTTACTTATGGGACACCCTGTATGAAGAAGCACAAGTAGAAGTGCAAACACACATTCATACATACACTGACCCTAAATCTGCGGACAACTTAGAGAGCGTATGCATGACAATTGTGCAACTGATAATTTTACTGGGGTAAAAATATAGGAACGAATATTTTAGGATGCCTGACTGTCCCAGATAATGTTTGAGCACATGTACGTTCTGACGACTTGAGGATTTAAAATCGACAGGCAAAAGCAAAACCAATTTCCAGTGGCCATTAACATTTCATGCTAAATATGACTCTGCACGAGGTGATATCAAAAAGTTTTTGCCGTCCCGATGTCTCGTCTAATGTTCGAAGAGTTCATGCAGAGGCTCATTCGTTCAACGTTATCTAAGCTAATTTCCTCATCCGTCATTTTTTATTGAAATAAGCCATGGAGTCACCATTCGTTCCCGCCATCTCCAGGTTTGGGTTCATAGAAGAGATGAGTGGATAGTAAGGGACCATTTGCAGCGACTAATTACAAATAATTGCACTGATTTCAAACTTTAGAATAGGCGTGCAAAATTGTATGTATTTATCTATGCTAATCTGCCAGACTCGCCACCACATGAGCTCTGCATGCTGGAATATAATAGAATAAAATATAATAAAATAAAATACAATTGAATAAAATATAATAAAATAAAATATGCTAAAATAAAATAGAGTATAAAATGGGGACAGGAACGAGCCTTGTGTTACAGTGTTGGGCGATGGTCAAGTCCAGCGCTAGGTGTGAGGCAGGCAGCTGCCGGCGCTACCTGAGAGTCAATCTACTCTCAGGATTTGGTCTGCGCTGGACTTTATGTGAACACTGTCTTCAAGGCTGGAGTGCAGAGTAAATCCGTTAAAATCTAATTTTTGTAATTTTTCACCACGAGGTAAATGTGTAGCTTTCAAATGTGTTTTATTATTTTTTCAACTGATTATTCTTCGGTCATGCCTTTGTTCTTCTGATCATTCTTCGGTACGCTTGGGTCGTTCATTCCTCCGCGTGTCACGCTTTCCAATAATTCGATGGACAATAATTTACAGTGTACAAAATTATATCAGAATCGTTTATAATGATCCAGTTTTTTAGTTAACTGACTGTTTTTGACTGGTCTCTTCGTCCCTCTTTATCAGTATTGTATAGAAGAATATTAGAGTAAGCGTAATTTCATTCTTCGTACGCATATTTGAAACTGTACTCTTGGTGTGAGGATCGGACTCTACACCCGCACCCGGCGCTGCATATCACCGCAGACTGCCTCCAAGGCGCTATACCCCAATGTCTTCCGAGACACAAGGATGCCAACAACAACGCTTGGTGCATTATTTTATTCATTTACTTTGTGTCCGCATCACAAGGAATTAGATAAGAGAAAAATCCCGGGTCTAGATTCTCGAATACGGATACCAAATCAGCGAGCTGTGTTAGAGATGCAGTCTGTATCAGTGATACTAAAAACAACAATGTTTCACGTGAGATCCACCGGAAATTAAGGAAATAACATCATTTGTTCCGGCATTCTTGGTAGGGTGTGTGTACTAAGACGAAGATATTAATGTAAACCGAGCTAATATGCGGCAGTGCCGTGGATAGGATACTGAATACTGTATCGTAAATAAATATAATCTACGAATATGTGAGCAAAATTAAATGTTATATTAACAAAATGCGATGTGACAGTTTATATTCATTTCCAGGGTGTAGTCTTATTTTACTGACCATTTCTCAGCCATGTCTTCGTCCTATTGATCATTCCTCAGCCCCGTCTTCCTACTGATCAATCCTTGGTCATGCCCCCGCCCTATTATTCATTCCTTGGCCATGTTTCAGTCCTACTGAATATTCTTTGGCCATATCCCAGCCTTGCTGATCATTCCTCGGCCAAGTCCCAGCCCTAATGATCATTACTCGGCCAAGTCCCAGCCCTCATGATCATTACTCGGCCATGACCCAGCCCTCATGATCATTCATCGGACATGCCTCAGCCTTACTGATAATTCCTCAGTCATGCCCCAACCTAACTGATCATTGATTGGTTCTTCAGTGCAGGTAAGGGCGGCCGGCCAAGACGCTGCTGCGGACGCAGTTGTGAGTACAAACATGTCATTCTGTATCCTACCTACCTATTGCCTTATCCTGTATCCTACCTACCTACTGCTTCATTTGGTGCCCTACTTACCTACTGCCTTATTTTATATCCTACCTACCTACTGCTTCATTTGGTGCCCTACTTACCTACTGCCTTATTTTGTATCCTACCTACCTACTGCTTTATTTGGTGCCCTACCTACCCACTGCCTTATTTTGTATCCTACCTCCTACCTTGTTCTGCATCCTACCTACTGCCTTATTTCATATTCTACGTACCTACCTGCCTACTGCCTATTTTGTATCCTACCTACCCAGTGCCTTATTTGTATCCTACGTACCTACTACTTTATTTGTTGGTGTTGCTTTCAGGTGCAGGAAGTCGCAAGAAATAAAGGGCTACCACGCCATTCTTTGTTGGTCATAAAGTATTAATGTATTAATAAAGTATTGATGAAATGTCATAATAGTAAAAATATTAAAAATACGTTGGTAACGAATGTTCCACGATTTGAACGATTTAAACATTGGAAAACTAATTAATAGAAATTTCATAGATACTTCCAGAGGGATTAAACTGTGACGACTTTTTTTGTGATGCAGTGTTGTTTTGTTGTTGATGAAATCGCAATGAGTCGTGAAATGGCCTGGGTTAACAATTAGGTTGTGGTAGGTGTTTTTCTGTGCCTGACATTTGGACAAGACTCCTCTGCGGCCTGCTTCTGACGAGGTTATTAATGGAGAAACTTGAATTTACAAGCAATTGGTCGATACATAAAATACTAAACAGGTGCCAGTCTTCATTCAGAGCTGCATTCTTATTGCTCCCCAACGACGAGACGACAGCAAGACATCTCACGATGACAAAAAGGGGTATTGCATTTCGTCAGGCTAAGGGACACCCAGGAAGGAAGTAGCAAAATTTGCTCATGTTTTGTGCCGCACTGTACGCAATGCAGGCCTGACAACAATGGAAACAATCTGGTACACAGGCATTTCAAAGCAAAACTCTGGTCGAAAAAAAATTTTAACCGATAAGGACTGCCACCGTTTGTGTCGAATTGTTGACCGGCATCGGTTTGCATCAAGGATGAACCTACTGCAAAACGTCAATGATGGCTATTCTCGTGCTGTTTCTGAACTTACTCATCGTAGGCAACTCCACACAATGGACATATGAAGTAGAGTGGTTCGTAAACTGCTGATGAGCCCCTGTCCACACGACCACTCGTTTAAACTGGGCCAAAACACATGTATATTAGACTTTATAGGAACTGAAAAGTTTCATGTGATCAATTAAGTTACGATCCTGTCTTTATAGCAATGATGCCCGCCGTCGCGTTCATCGAAGACCTCGTGAAGCCTTCAACGAAGCCTGTGTGCGAAAGGCGACACGAGGAAGAGGAGTGTCTGTTGTGTTCTGGGGCTGTTTCAGCTACACAGAACTGGGTCCTTTGGTTGGGGCATCCGTCAAACTGAATTAGCATGGCTACATTGAGCTGCTAGATATGCAAGTTTTGCCATTTACACAATATTTGAATGGAGAAAGGCATGTTGCTTCTCTTATCTTTCAGGATAACAATCGTCGAGTGCTTCGGACGTTACTTGTCATTAATTGGTATGACAGTCATTCATGACATGTCAGGTATTAGAGTGGCCACCCAAGTCCCCAGATATGAACTCACTTGAACATTTGTAAAACCACCTAGAATGACAAGTTAGACGTCGAGAAGATCGTCCACGTAATGTGGCCGGAGTGTGAGATCAGTTGATGTACGAGTGGTTTAAAATCGACCAGGCGTGCGGCAACTTGTAGACTCAATGCCACACAGAATTTCCGTCGTTATTCGTGCTCCTGTAGGTCCTGTACCACTTAAACAGCATGTGACTGAGTTTTTGTCAGGCGAGCTCATTTCCAGGTCACGTAAGCATGTGGGAAATTACACCGCGGATTTCGCTAGTAGCCATTAGAAATCGATTCTAATGTTCAATAGCAGCAACATGTTCAGCCTAGTCGGCAAAATTGAGGATGCTTAATGTCATTCTGATGCTCATGAGAAAAAAATATGTCAGAATCAGCGATTGCAGCTCCGCAAATTGACTGCATTTTCTTAGCCTTTGCGTCCTTAGAAGATAAAAGTAAGTATATGATTTTTTATCGCCCCCACTGCAGTCAGCTCAGCCTCCATTAGTGTAACCTGAATACCAGCGTGTAACGTGCGGGTGCTCTCGCTGCCATTAATTGCACTCGTGATAGCAGTAAGAAAAGCACGTCGCTCATAAAGTCGTAATATTGCTACCATGACAGTCATCACGAGATCTACAGCATGTGATAATACGCAAGGTCTGTCCATTTTGTTTTCTGTGCGTAACTTTATTTACGCACCGGAGTAGATGAATAAGAGTGAATTCCTGCATCCAGATTCACGGTACGAGTTCCTAATCAGCGAGACTGTGTCAGTCAGAGGAGGCAGTCCGTATCACTGATACAGAAAATTACATGATTTCGTGCTAGATTTACCCACATTTTTGACGGCATGGCGACGCTAGTTCAATAGTAACAAAACTACTTCACCGAGAAATATGCAATGATTCTAAAGCGACAGTCACAATGAGAAACGATAACAACAAAAGCGTTTCATTGAGCCAGTCCCCGTAACTGTACAAAGCGAGTGACAACGAGACGGAACAAGAGTGCTACGTCATTCAGCTGTGCAAGGCATGAAGGCAGCTCCGCTACCTGCGCTGGGGAGCGCTGAGCACCTGAGGTGTGCAGAGGGCGCAGTCCGGCCTGTAATTGTGGTGCATCACCTGAGTTATGACTGCGCAGGCGTGACTCTAGGCTTGTGTCTTGTGTGGGGTGCTGGGTGGGGGGCCGGTATGGTGCCCTGTGTTTGTACTGTGTGGGGCCCTGTATGTGGGGGAGGGGTACTGTGTGGTCCCCTGTGTGTGTAGGAGTACTGTACGGTGCCTCGTGAGTGTAGTTGCGAGAAGACTTTGAAAAAATCTACCAATGGGCACGGTCAAACGACGTGGAATTCAATGAAGGCAAGTT
>VOMN01023053.1:0-12461 GCA_014899125.1 Orchestia grillus | reverse complement strand
GAGGCTAAGATTGGAAACATGTACGGATATCCACGCATATATGCATGGATATGTAAACGTGTGCGTTGTTGCTGAGATTCAAAATGACAAGACACTTTTTCCTTGAAATCGTTTGGTGACCGGGGATTTTTTAGGTACAGGGGAAGATTATTCCATATCGAGGCTTCTGAGATTGACAGTACTTTTTACCCTCTGTTTGCTGACCGGTGGCTTCAATTTTATAACAATGATATGGAGCTAAAAAGCTTGGACACTAATACAATGACGCTTTCAATAAGCAAATCACATCTCGAGGATCACTTTTATTCTAGTAATTAGAACTTGTGAAACGTGCCTCGTGCTCAGGCCGCCTCCATGCTGGTGCAGCAGCAGGGGCGGTCCGGCGACCTCCAGACCTGCTTTTATTTTTCTTAAATTTTATCCTTTTAAACTCCTGATTTACATCTTCTCTGTAAACCATGATACACGGTAGGGTGTGAATTTTAATAAAGATTTTAGATAATTGTTAGCTAGTTGATGCACTTTTTAGCCATTTGGTTTGTTACATCCACAGGCTCCATAATTTTTATTTAGCAGCTGTGAATATATAATTTTGCTTTTTAGTAAAAGTAAATTTGAAGTAAGACTCGAAACGTGATATTATAATTGGAGTTTCTCGACCAATAATTTTCAAGACGGTGTAGCTAAACACTTCAAAGTGTGGGAAGACCATCAGTAGCAGGTGTCAAATTTTTCGTCCGAAGAGCTTATGTGAAGAGATAATAAATCTATAAATATTTAACACGTTGGTTGCGATGATATTATTTTCCCAGGGGCAAAACNGGCAAAACGACCCACCGGTGGCTCGTCTCGCAGTCAATGTGTTAAACAATTTTGAGACCGTCTACTGGGTAAACGACATAATTGAAAATTTGACAAGGACAGGAGTTTAAAACGAATATTCTGAGGTACCAGGCTGTCCTCGATAATGTTTCTTAACAAATAAACCATATCGTTCGTACATGATATTCGGTTCCATTTCAGCAGTAGGGAGGAAATTCTGTACGAGTTACCTCCTAATTGCCTCCAGAAGAGCATTACCGACGCTCGCCGTCCTCGCCTGAGGACTGCACGCACGTGTCTAGCCAGCACCTTGAGGCAGCGGACCCCCGTGAGGCGAACAGGCCTGAGGCACCGGCACATCGAGCGATGCAAAGCAAAGTCAAAAAATTGTTATTGTAATTTACTCTCCATCGGGAAACAACATTGTGTGAAGCTTCACCTAAAGGCATTACAGTATAATGGGTAACAATACGTAACGAATACCTGAATTTTTACCATCCGCTTTTAGAAACTAAATTCCCGTACAAGCAGTTTTCCTATCACATTCAATGTTTTGTGATTGAAGGCCAGTTGCTTCATTGTCGCTACCATTGCTATAACAGTTGTTGCATTCCCGAGGTACACTAAACTGTTTACATAGTTTAACTGTGCCTCTTTAAGTTTATCAGTTTTAGCGCTATTGTAGGGGTTTGAGGAAGGGGTGAGGGGGGGGCAAAAATCATGCTTACTGATAGGTTAGTGTTACATCTCAGGTTTAATTTCTCAGCTTCCTGTTGCTCAGCATGAGATACTATACTAATATATCAGTGTGCAGGATTCTTATATTGCATATGACCATTAGTCTTTGCAACGCACTAAAATGTGGAGTAATTCTAACCATGTCATCGGTGCAACTCATACAGTTGACTCTAGTACTATTAATACATCAACTGTTTGATGCTGAAACCGCATCATGAATTGCGTCTACGTACACTCTCAAGGGCAGTGGGCACAGCAGTCTACCCTGCCTGATGGTATTTGTGACAGAAAATGGATTGGACAGAGTTTCCCCGTCTCTGTCATCTCCTACACAGATCAGATACTTATGTAATTGATCTGTGTCTCCTATGCCAGTATTTCAGTATGTTAACAAGGTGCACTGGAGCACTCTGGTCCGACAGTTTTCTAAGCAATTTCCAATGGTTAACCCTGTCAAATGCTTTGCCGGTACCCAGAAAACAAGCATACGCGTGAGGGTCGTTAGAAGTGTAATGATTTACAGTATGCTTGAACGGAAGCGAAGTAACTTCTGTGCCATGTTCAGTCCTGCGCTCCAGCAACTCCGAAAAAAAATATTTTCTCAGGTTGCTATAGTGCGTAATGTGCTATAATGTGTGAAGGTAACAAATGTGTTTGGAAATTTGTGAAGGGAGATGCCGATGGATACCTGACGCAAAAGGTTAAAACACGATGTTAAATAGTAGAAAATGACAATTTGACAACCTACATTAACACACACCGAAAACATGACATCTTCAAAGGTCCAGTGAAGCGATTGCTGTGTGTCATCAATGGGTACCTTTGTCAAAACTACAAACGTGTCTGATACTTTGTTCCGTTTATTTTGTAAGCAGGAAGGGATAGCAATAGGCACATTTAATCCCAGTTTCAGTCTAAGAAAAAGTAGAAAAAGACCTCATCAAACCTGCTACTAAGTTTTTGAAATCCTTCGGTGTGCTCAAAAAATGCATTAGAATCGTTCGCAAAATTAGTTTATGATTTTGCAAACGAGTGGAATAGTTTTAAAAACAGCTTATTCTTCGATAATTCTTCTAAAAGTTTTATTTTATGCAGAGCTTCTTTGGTGGTATGCCATGTGAATCCTTTCAAATATCTACTCTGTAATAACATGTTGAACGAATTTCTGTGTTTTTGTCTATTTTATGTCAAGCTCGGAATAACCATATATGACAGCATTGGGTCTTGATAACTTGGGAAATAATTTAGCTAATCAGATGCGATACGCCTTCTGTTCCGCCTCATGCGTGCTGGGCAGAGCCAGGTGGGAAGTCACACCAACATCAGTATCCATCCTGGCATCATTCCATGATCGAAATAGTCGGAAAGAAAATAAGACGACTAGCAAGAGGCGTAAAGAAAACGGAAAGCAAATTTGACTCCACAAGACGCAAGAGTGCGTGGAATGAATTTTAAAATTAAAGCGCAATAAACAAAAGTGCTTCTGAAGTGTTTTCTTCGGCACCAGAGATGCTGATCTTTTCCATGATGTGATCATTTCCAAAATTTCAGAGCAGATGATAAACCATATGTACTGCGAATCATGCATCTACGTGTACAGTTTGATTTGCCATCAGTTTCGACTGCGTGGGTTCAATATTAATGATATCATTATGCGTGATCATAACGTATTTATACTACCACATTCAAAAATAACGTATACGATGGGAGGAGACTAACATTCGTAAAGTATTATTTTGTCATTTAATTTACGTCCGAAAAATGTATAAAATTCATATCCATGTAATAATCGGACGCAGGTGCAGCGTCATGAAATATCCACCCAAACAAATTAGCTATCATAAAAATAATATACATATAATACGGGATTCACATTCAAGAGAGTAAAAAGTATCTGAGAGTAAAAGTCATTTTCGATTTCAGACTCATTAAATTACTTCTACTGTATTTTCTGGAGTGTCGCATGTAACCTACAGTCTGAAGAAATCGAACGTCATCAAGCCGCCTGCATTTTCACGGCCTACAGCGAGGTCATCATCACGGCAGGAGTTAAGGATAAACAAATGCGTAAAAACTCATAGTTTTACGCTGAAAAGAAGATCTACGATAAACGAAACTGTCAAAAAATACTTTTCCTTCTACTGATAGTTCAGTCAGGGCAACGTGTGGAAAGAAAATACTTTTGAACACAGAACAGAGTAAAATTTCTCTAAGGCTTTCGCAAAAATTACCACGCCAAGATAGGCAAAATCATCAGTTTACCCGCGAAGCGTTGCGTGATGATTTATCTGCATTATGTTTCTACGTTACTAAACGATTGATAAGTTTTAAAATTCATAGGAGAAAGTTGCGTTCACCAGGAAGATCTTTCTTGCTATTGGAGAGTCTCACAGAGATGATCGGTTGAATTTCTTCTTGAACGAAAGGAAAGGCAGGAATCATTCTAAGGAAGAATTTTACACATACATGAAACAAAAATTAAGTTATCTAGACGTAATTCAATAAATCATAAATGGAGGAAAGTTAGAGCTGTCATGTTACCTGAGAAACACAATTTCAAAATTAAAATTTGCCAGTTGCAGGGTCACGATTCGTGGACGAATCTCCACAGCAAGAGGTGCTGGGAACATGACAGAAACAGATGGTAAAATGATTACTTCAGATGTTTTGAACTAAAATTTATTCGTTTTTCTTGAAATGCTCAAACTTTCTTTGGGCTGGCCTTTCAGTAAAATAATTATCCTAAAAATGCTGAAAAATTCGCAAAAAAAGGTTAACTGAAATTTATGGCATTGCATTAGAGTGATTAGACTGTCCAAGTAATTTCCAAGACATTAATTCAGTGTAGAATTCGTACCACTGCTTAAAAATTGAAATTCAATCGCGAGCTCCCACAAGCATTCGAAAACTGAAAAACATATGCAGGAGAATAAAGTCTTAAACCATTAATTAATTACTACGAGAGAATTTTTACTGCCATTAGAGCGACTCATGGCTGCATTTCTGGGCATTAATTGAAGATTTTGTGATATTTTCTTTGCTGTTCAAAAACATTTTTCGCTGTAAGATATCAAGGATACATTTTAATTTGAAAATATCAGTACTTTTTTGTTAGTTTTGCCGTTATGCACGTGCACATAATTATGATATGAACTACGACTTGAATTGTTAAAAGCATATTAAATTAAACAATATAATAAAAAAAAATTGTCTTCGTGTACACCCCATATTTTTAATTTTCATTTTATGCTACTTCTACATGGGTGAACTAATTTCAAAATGGTTGATAATTTCATTTGACTCTAAATGAATGTTCCGACTAGTGGTGTTGTCGCAACCTAAGTTGACCCCTGGGAGGGTTATCACCAGTTTTCACTTCAACTCACAAAATAGTCCATCAGAAAAAACTTTCACATAATACATCGCAGAGCTTCATGCAAAAATAACTTCGGTCCTATGCACTCAATTTATTTATATCGCAATTAAAATTATGCCTAATTTGTAGTTAACCATGGCTAGCGACATCCGTAGACTTGAATTACTCAAGCGCGTTGTCGCTAGGTTTTGCTATCCTGTTGATATTTTCAACACTCCATAGCTGTCGCTAAATGTCCAGCCTATGTGCTAATTTGTCATATTATTTCAAATCAGGTAACTTAACCTGAAAATGTAAATGATGTTCTCGAGATATACCGTGGTGAAGGGGGGGGGGTTGTGGAGGGATACATAAAGCACTGAAGATATACTTCTTCTATTATAGTTCTTTCTCAACGAGAACAAACGTCAAATGAATTCTCAAGTGCCTCCATACACCACGAATTCACGTTGTTAACCAACTACGAACGACAAAGGTTTAACAATTCGATGGGTGGCAACGGCGGACACGAACACGTTTTACAAGAACAAGAACATCGGGAAGATGGTGACCCGAGAGGCCAAGAAAATTTAACTCTACAGAACTTACTTTATGCCCTGTTTAATTCGAGATCAAACTTTTTAATTTTGTTCAAATTTTGTGTAGTTCTACCTTTGCGTTAAGAGCATATTTTTCCATTTCTTAGAGCTGAAAATTCTGAAACTCAACATCATAACAAAATAAAAAGGGGATCCACCCATACACCATGGGGGTTAGAGGGCTATTGTGTGCTATGTACTACGGTTTATTGGCAGGTTCACAATGCACGATGAAGATTAAAATACTCGCTTTCACAATTTTTCTGCAATTTTTCATGTACTGCATAATTACTCTGCCAACTGTGGCTAGAGTTCATTTGATGAACAATTTTAATTAAACAATGCAGTAAACCTACATATATAGCCATGGAAGTACTGCCATAAACTCAGTGGAGCTCACGCGAGAAACATGAGAAAAAAGAAGCTCGTGGAAAATTGGAATCCGTTTTGGGGAGGCTTGGGGAACCCTCTTCCCCATAGCTAATGAATTACTCTTGGGGACACGCAGCCTCAGTTTGATCTTCCTCAGACTTTGATTTATTGAGTGGTTTGCTGCAGAAAATGTAATTTCTCACGCTCCCATTTAAGTTTCTGTATCTGAATGTCCTACTTTGAGGACTAGCGCGAGATAAATTCTTGTGAAAAGTTATGAGTTCTTGTTTGAATTGATTCACATTTCAGCAAGGTTCGGACCGTCCTGCGAGGAAAATGTTATGAAGGAGATTGCTCCGAGCAAAATGTCTAATAAATTATTCAGGAGAATATGTGAGCGCTTTACAAAGTCCTCAACGCCAGCGGTGCGCAGCGGTAGCGAATGGACGAGCAATAACCTTCATTTGGTAAACGGAGCTTATTTACAATCTTGTTTGATTCCACTATGAAGTTCTGTTTAAAGCACACGAAAATATTTCACATGCAGACGAAACCAGGGGCTCTAAATCCAATATCAAACGAACTGATGAGTCCCAGTGATTTAGCCATGAAATTCAATGGTAGTTTGAATCTGGATGTTTTATTACAGAATTTCTTTCAGTTATTGACTTGACATGAGATTTAATCTAGTGATATAGTTACCTTCTTCCAATTTTAACTATAATTATCTTTCGCTGCTAAAAAAGCTGATTTAAAAAAAATTATTCTCTAGGTTGATACGATCTATGGAAAGAAAGGTAGAATTCACTCTCAGTGTAAGAAAATTAGAGTCTAATAAACCGCGTTTTTACGACGTATATGGGCTATAAAATTTGACAGCGCGGTAAAGTTGCTTTATGGACTTGTACGCGATGTTTGTAAAATTTCCATGGATGCAAACATCAATGAAGTTTCAGGCAAACTCGCAATGTTTGAGCTGCTGCATATTTTACTGAGCTTAAATATGACGTAGAAAAAATACTATGACCAATCAATGGCAGTCCTGCAAATGCAATAACAAGCCATGCCAGTGTGCAGTCCGTTCTGGCCAGGACGAATCCTGTCCCGTAGTCTGATATCTAGCCGGCATTAGCCCAAAAATATCCTAAATATGTACAGGTTTCGTACATTCTATGGTTATCGACGAAAATCCTCTCCGATTTGTTCGAGTGAAACTGAAAAGCAGGACTCGTCTGTAAGCCGCCACGGATTTGGGCAGCCGGCGGCGACGGCAATTGGTCACGCTCTGCCGACGCGTCTGTGTCAAGCGAACTCCATTAATTTCCAGGCTTTTCTTCCCCATTCAAATCATAAAATCCAGTGGTTTGGCTTATCACTTTAAGGGAAGAATTCCTTGAGTGTTGTTTACCATCCACTGTGAGGGGGAGGAGGGGAGTGGCCGTGCATAAATTCGGGCGTCCCTGGAAAGGCAGAGATAGATTTGCTCCGATTGTTCTGGAACAGATGCGTCATTCAGTTGATTTTGGTAAAATGTTTTTGGAATGTTCTAAATATTGCGGAATAGTGCAATTCAAGAGCTTTAGGCTCAGACTTAAAGCCTGCTTGAGGTAATGTAATTACATACGTGGGAAATTTTTTTTCACAAATTTAGAGAAAACAATTGAAATATGAACAAATAATTAGCCTGTAACAGGCACTTAAGTTAGAATAGCAAGGACCTCAAGTGCCACGTATTATACAAACGCGGGGCAAGTATTGTTCACTATAATTTCAACATTAAAAAACTCAGATACTCTCACTACGACGTCAAATCACATCTCGCCGGTCTCAGAACCCTCGATTTCGAATGTTAGGTATCCTAAATACGCAATACACCCGTCTGTGCAATATAATTCAAAAGTTCCAGTTACAGTTCAAAAACATGAGAAACAAAATTCGGAAACTAACGCTCTGGTGTTATGCAGCTCTTTCATCAAAATTGATCTTATAAAGTTCTAAAAGTCTCACTCCAGTGTTACGCTGCTCTTTCATCAAAATTGACTGTATAAAGTTCTAAAAGTCTAACTTCAGTGTTACGTTGCTCTTTCATCAAAATTGAGAACTTGTTTGGTGGAACACCGAAATTGTTTTGCTGAGGAGGAGTCTCGCATGCCGCAGAGTGATATTACTAACCCATTTGTACTCGATGAGTACGCGAAATGTACTCAGGCTCACGATACACGAAATCAAAATGGTAAATAAGCTGCTATTCTATGCTGATAGAAGGCTTTTTTATGAACTAAGAAAAAACCGTACCACAAAATCACAAGTATTTGTCCGATTAGTTAACTAGTAAAATGTTCGGTAAAAATTGAATGTAAAGCTTATTTTCACTCACTTTTTGTCAGTGCCAAAATGTGGCAACGTCATTCGTCCGTTGCTTACGTCAACTAAACCTAATGTATTACCATCACAAATCCTACTGGGCAACAGAAAAGCGTTTCAAACGAAAAAAAATAAACTAAAGGCTCCGATGCCTGTAAACGCAAAAAAGATCTCATAAATGATCTGCATCTGTGAAGGGTACGGAAGTTGCCGTTTTAAATGAAAGGTCATTGATGCAAAACTTTTCACTGTTTCGGGTGTGTAAAATTTCAGGATTGGAAATGGAGAGAACTGCATAGTCCAGAAAACAGGAACTTTGCTCGTACGGTAAGCTAATAGTCTAAACGATATGCTTCATAAATGAGCATCGAAAAAATTCTCAGACATTCTTTATTTGTGCCGTAAATTTCAACTGCACGTTTAAATTTCAAGCTTTTGGCAAATAAGTTGTCTGTTCTCGTGGTATTATGCAGTATGTCCTGAAAAGAACCTCGAGAAGAAGTTATCTTTCCCTTTAAATCTCAGTGGCGCCCGCGTCTAGTAGCGTCCGATTTATGGCGCTGTGAACTCACTCACGTTTTAGCATAAAGAAATGTTGGTTAAAGGGCACCAAGGGCAGGCCATCTCAGGCCCCTGGGTTATTTGATTACATACTTGGACGTTTAAACATTTTGACGTTTGCTGCAGAACTCAAGTCAGGGAATTTCTAGAATACAAGCAGCAGTGGTTGAAAATTGTGATTGAAAAATATTATAACTGCGAGTTATTATTGAAATATTTCCGGTTGCATTTACAAAAATAAGGAAACCCGAGTTTCAATCAATGATTCACATTTGATTCACATTTCAGCAAGGTTCGGACCGTCCTGCGAGGAAAATGTTATGAAGGAGATTGCTTCATAACATAATTCCAAAAATTATGCGAACAAAGCTGAAACAAGCGCAAATTACAATAATATAACTTGTAATGCGTGTAAATTCTGAGACAAAAGGGTAAATGATCAAAATTTGTACTTCGGATCGACGATTTGCATTTATTTCAAATTCCGTTAACTTTAATGCCCATCGTAAAAGTCATTAAATTGAAAGCATAATAATCGTAACATGGTCCAACACAAATTATAATTTACAAAAATTATTTGTGCAAGTTGTCCGTAGTTCTGGCACGGTATCCATGGCCCTTGTACTGTATCCATGGCACTTTTACTGTATCCATGGCACTTGTACTGTACCCATGGCGCTTGTACTGTATCCATGGCACTTGTACTGTATCCATGACACTTGTACTGTATCCATAGCACTTGTACTGTATTTATGGCACTCGTATTGTATCCATGGCACTTGTACTGTGCCCATGGCACTTGTACTGTATCCATGACACTTGTACTGTATCCATGGCGCTTGTACTGTATCCATGGCACTTGTACTGTATCCATGGCACTTGTACTGTATCCATGGCACTTACACAATATCCATTCGGGAATGGGCGACTTGAATTTGACTTATAGATATTTTAAGAACAATATTGCTGATTTTTTAAGTAAATTTTATTTCGAGTAGTAAATATTTTAGGTAAATTAAAATTTAAAATATTTACCTGTGTAAATATTTTAAGAGCAATTATGTTCACTTCCGTAAATGGACAATTGTTCATCGTGACGACTTTTGATTTGTTTTGGTAACGAGACAATTCGATGCTTGAAATGACGTAATTTGAAGAAACTGAGATAAAGTATTTTCAGTAAAAAATTTCCGCTTGGTTTTGTTAATATTTCATATATGCAAGGATAATAACGGTGTAAGTCATCACATTAAGCAAGAATGATTATAATAAGTCATCTAAATTTAAAGTCACAGATGAAGTCCTTAACTAATGCTATTTTCTGAAAATGAATTATTACATGGAACGAAATAATAACATCAGTCATTCAGTAAATTATTTTTATAGCGATATTTTTTCATCAACTACTCAATATAAATCTTCAGCTGATGGTGTGATAATATAGTATCAATGCAAATAGGACTACTGCCATCTGCTGAAAATTCTAGTACTTGTGGCAACCTGAGGATACCTTCAATGATGCCAATTAACCTCTGTCATTCTGTAGGGCAATTACTGAGAATTTCAACACACAAGTCGGAGTTTTATAAAAAATTATTTCCAGCGTTTACGGTTTAAGAAGTAAATTTGCTCAGCGTTACTAAATTCATCCTTGAGATGAAAAAGTAACAGGCAAACTGTAAATTTAACAATTTATTCATCACTACTTCGTAAATCAATTGGTATAACATTACAAATCATCAAAAGTTGACAGTCTCTGTACAGGCATTATGAGCCTCGTGAATTGTCGACGCACGCTAAGCCGATCACAATCTCGCAGGAACTGTGATGGGCAGAAGGACCCCAGAAATTCTGCCCCTGGGCTCATGATCTGACACAAAAACATGGCAGAAATCTTTCATTCATGATTCATGCAGGGTGTCCAACAATGGAGAAAAAGATACCGGTGTGTGATCGCTTGAATATTTGACCACGTGACCTAACTCCAGGCGACCTCTTCTTGCGGAGATATCTCAAGTCTGCAATCGGCATAATTCCCCCACAGAGTGGAGCGGACTCCAGAGCAAAGAGGATGAATAAGACCAAAGACGAACATCCAGAGACGATATGACGTTCAATGTAAAACATGAAGAAAAAAGTTAATGAATCCTGAAGAAGAATGATAGGCGTTTTGGGATCAAATTAATAAACGATTAGGATAAGAAAAGGAAGTAATTAAAAATAAGTGAACAGTTCTCAAGAAGTAAGGAAACAAATAAATAATTTTGAACAAATTCTACCATAATTAAGTCTCATTGTTTTGCAAAAAAATTTTTGATGAACTTGTGTGTTTTTGATAGCTAGAGTAAGAGCGGGGCGCGAATAAAAATATACTCTCAATGTTTTCTAGTGTTGTTTTCTTAATGCTTAATGTTAGATGAAAATTATTTTTTTGGGTCGGGGCAAAATAAGTCCTGTCTAATTCAAACCATTAGTTATGTGAATGCACAATGTAACTAATTTTTAATCGTTTTTCAGCCTGAGGATGATGTACGATTGGAAGATTGCATCTTATACATAGACGAATGGTTATTTTATCAAAATTATCAGTATCTATTTGAGTGTTTAACACACAATGAACTGATAAAATAGTTAAGTAAACGTTAGCAACCACCAAACGGCTTCTCTCTGCGAGGGACGTGCTGTTCAGCCATGACCATGCATCCAGGGTGTCACAAAGCAGCGGTACCACGGCTGCATCGTTTATTAAGGCTTCATTAAATCTATTTAGTATAATACGAAAACTCTGGTCGTCTTACTTGCTTGAAACCGTGCACCGAACAGCCGAATTCAAGTCGGGCAACTTAGAAAAGTGGATACGGGAATGAATAAATGAATTATTTCTTACGGGCTCTGATATATTCGAAATTTATACTCTTCGTTTAATCCTGTATTGTGGATATAGACTTAACTGCATCGGATATATTTTTGGATATAGTTTGATTTCGATAAATTTTATTTGACCCAACGGGTCATGAGTAGTCTAGTACGGCATAATTTGCTGTCGATGTTTACTACGAACACCAGTACCGTATTCATTCGTTATTTTGTTTTATAGGATATTTATCGCAGTGTTTAAACGTGCTGTATCTCATAAACACTTGGTCAATGTTAGTGTGGTAAGATTTTTTGACACTCCCTGTACATATATATTTTCTTATTATATTATAATAGCCCAATGTTGCTTGTTTGTTGTGGTCCGTTCGTTCACCAATCTCTTTGTTACGCTTTTAAGGATTTGGATAGAAGAAAATTAACTGGTCTGTATTTCTAACTAATCAGCGAGACTCTCAGAAAAGGTAGTCCGTACCAGCGATACTGCAAATAATATTTTGTGTCAGATTTACTGTAAATAATAGGGCGTCTTAAGAAATTAACGTCATTTATTTGTCGCGTCTACTGTTATATGTATAATAACGGACCCATTTAAATCTTTGCTTCACACGGACGAGCATTCACGCTGATGAATGTAAAAAACTTGCAATGTTCAGAGCCGAGATAAAAAATGCCGCTCACCCACGATTTCTAGCAGGACCCGTGAAAATTTCACGGAAATTTAGATAAATGAACAATAGATAAACCAGCCCATGAGAAGTGGTCCTCTCAAGTGT
>VOMN01023041.1:0-12405 GCA_014899125.1 Orchestia grillus | reverse complement strand
TTGGGGGGCTGCTGGGTCTCCGTCACACAAAATCATCACACAGAACAAAGCCGCCCCCAAGTGCTTCAGAAGAACAACTTGGCAGAGCTTCTAATTGAGACAATTTTAGCTTGCACGACGTCTACTTAGAACACAAATTTAAATCCTACAGATTCTCAATGAAACGTTTGTAGAGGAATGTTTAATTCAAAAAAACAGAAAATTCAATAGACTGTGAAATAAAATACCCGCCACCGAATAGTGAACTCGTTTGCTTTCAACCTAAAGCATCTGAACTCACAGCAAAAGTAAGATAAATAAATTCCCGCTGCCAGCGAGGCACAAAAGGGAATAGCAGCTGTTACCTCGACGCAATTCTCATTGCCGTCCACGTCGTTGGGCTCCCCCGGCACCCAGTTGGAGTAGTCGACTTGGCCTCCGTCGCGCCAGCGCGTGAAGTTACCCGAGGCGTCGGCGTGCAGGCCGAGCCAGGCGTTGTGGCTCTCCCCCCTGATGGCGTCTGGGGCAGCGGGGCCAACACTCAGGTTCATGCGCATAAACTTCCAAGCCAAAAAATGATCCGTCAAATATATTACCTTCACTCAAGTTATTGGTTTCCTTAATTACCAATCACTTCCTTCGAAACAGAATACTTTATCCCATTTTTTAGAAGTCTTTCATTCTAAATGACAAATCAGACCACGCTCACCCAAATTTCTTGTACACGTGACACTTATTACTTAGAACCTGAAATAGGTCTGAAAACTGTTTTCAGCGTCATTACCCTGCGAGGTTAGTGTTACCGTATTAAACATATTATACCAACTCATAAACCGCTGCGTCATAAATGACACTTTACTTTCGTGCGTGCACCTCTCACGGCAACTAGCTTACACTGCACGAATGTGAAGCACTAGGGGCAATTTTAGTTAATAAATGTCAAGTAAGGGCTATAAAAGGTAGAACCGTAATATTTTTTTTATGATGCACCCCCATTTCGTGTTTACCATACAGGAAGTGGTCTCGTGTTGACCATACAGGAGGGGGTCTCGTGTTTACCATAAAGGAAGGCGTTCTCGTCTGCGCTGTACACCGAAGTGAGCGTGCTGCCGTACATGGCGGCGCAGGCGCCCTGGGCCTCGTCCCAGGTCCTGAGGTCGGAGGGCGCCGAGATGTAGTAGCAGCTCTCACTGAACTCCTTCCAGCCGTCCACAGGACACCCTGCAAGGTCACATGCGTGAAGCTGACGCATGCTTTGGCCGGCGCTGATGTTTAATGCCATTCAAATTAATGCTGGCTTACAAAAACCGAATGAGACGCACACACTGGTGTCTGTGCTTGCTGGTGTCTGCACTTACTTGTGTCTGCAGGAGGGACAGTGGGAGATTTGTAGCTCGTCCCTGAAAGCAAAAAATAAATATTAATCATACAACGAAGACAAAAGAAGAGACTTTTACTACTCCACAATTCACAAAATCAAGTTTTCGCCAAGAGAATAACTTTTCCATGCATTCAAATTCTTTACATTTTTGTTGAACCACAGCTTTAATTCAAGTTATTAATGGTTGCTCTTTCTACAATTCGAAACTTGTTAAACTTTTTATAATCACTTTACACCTTTTCTCTCAACTGCAACTTTCGAATTTATCACGTTGTACATGTTCAAAGAACTTCAGAATGACTTCAGTCGGTAATTATTTACCCTTTGAAGCTCACAACCACTTCACGCTGAATGATTGACCGGCAAATTAAAAGCACAATTAAAATTTCTAGCGTGATTTTTGCATTTAATTTTGAGGTACTGCCTAACTGTTCGGAGACCCATTGACACAATGCGCTGTGTGTAACTGATTTCGAGATAAACTATGTTTTCCTCGAACAATTTTCAAGAATTTGAAGAATTTAAAAAATTTATACCCGCCAGCGTTACATCAGTTAAAAAATATTCCCGACATGGATTTCTTCAACTATTGAGATGGATATTTTTATCAGGATGTTTGAGGATTCTTGAAACAAACCGTAACACATTTTAAATAAATGTTTGGTGAAATAAACACACTATACTCAAAGGAAGGACGTCCGAAACTGCTTAGCTAAAAAGTTTCAGAGACTTTAAAGTTAGAGCGTCCCGGTAGGAAATTCGTAATCTAAGTCAGAAGCAGTTCATTTATAAGAACAAACAATAGAGAGTTTGAAGGTAGGTCAGATATTAACAGGAGGTATTCGAAATTCCGTTGACCGTCTGCTGTGATGCATGCGAGGAAGCGCCGGCTCAGTGATTTCCAAACTAGCCGAGTTCCTTCGCCGACTTTCTTATAAACATTTTTCAATAGATACAATTTGACAGTAAAATAATTTTTTCAAACATTTATTTGATATGTCACCTAATTTGTGAAGCTGTTATAAGCAGCTGAAGTTAACTCCTCTTCATGGAGTAATACGCGGAATAAATGAATGAATGCAGTTTTTATATTGGTAATGATGCTTCGAGTAATCCAAGGCTTTTGTTTGTTTTATGCTTTTATTTCTTTTCCTTTTCAGAAATTTGTCCCCGAGTTTTCTAGCGCATTAATGAAAGAACTCAGATTTCTAGAACTTGTAACACTGCGGGACAATAAGCAATATCCGAAGCAGGAGACCAGCGAACAGAAGAGGAATACAAGACAGCTCCTGCAGCGCCCGTTAGTGAAGTATGAGCATCACAACCGTCAGTTCACTAGTGCCAGGAGACGCCTCACCATCACAGCTGCATCTTGATCCATTACCTCAATTATAGAGGCTTGAGGAGCCGTTTGTGGTTGTATATATCATCGCCTCTTCAAAGAAGAGAACAACTTTTTTATTACAGATACCGAGAAGACCTCTACGGGCTGCTTCTAACTAAACATGGAATAAGGATAATTAAAAATTATAACTAGAGCCTCCAGACAATCTTTATGTGGGCAATGCAATAATGTGCGAAATATATTTCACAAGGCGATTTCAAAGAGCTAACCTTTTTTCTCGCATATGAAGGGCAGTCTTTGGCTGCAGGTGATATCGTTCCACCTGTAGTAACCGTCGTTGTAGATTTCTGTAGAAGAGGATCAAGTTACTCGGTCACTAATGGTTCATCAGCGTTGCATAAATTAAAAGCGCAGAATAATTTTTTTCAATTTCGACTTTTAATTTTCTCACGTGAACGCAAAAATTTGATTGAATATTCCCAACGATGGGTAGTAGTCAGAAAACCTTCACCATCTCGCTGTTCACGTAATCGTTGAGCGGCTAAAAGGGGCCGTGCTGTACATTCTCAGCTGGAATTGGTTGGACGGCAAGGAACTTCACCAGCAAGTGCTCGACACAATGCCATCCTTTAATCCATTGGAAAATGAGGCCTCGCTCGTATCAGCTACCTGGATGCCACCACGTCTGCCGTAGCGACTCATTTTTTTTCTGTAATTTTATGGAGCCATGAAGGAAAAACACTGACTAATTCCGAGTCCTCAGTTCGCACAATGATTTTCTGTGACGATGTTCCTAACAATTTGATCAGATCGGTGACCTGATGGAACATGAAATGTATGTAGAATACCGCCCTTGTTTAGGCTTTCCAGCTCCTTACTTTCTCACTGAAATTTGGTAAGGACAGAACTGGATGAGCCTGGACCAATTCATTGAGCTCTGGAGGGGATAAAAGTTCATCAACACCGTCACTTCGCATGCGTGGAAACTCACGCCCATAAGAGAGAACGGCCGCTAGCTCTCACATTAAAAAGGCATGGTTGAATAAATATTCTAGCCAATTAGAAGAACCCACAAATTACAGGGTTGCTGACTTTGAAAGAAAAATTCTACCTGGAAAATAGAGTTCCGTTGGAGCGTGTGCCGCGATCCATTCTTTCTTAAGAAATGTATTCTAAGTGATTGAGAAATCCTCAGTATGTTCTTTCAGAAGTAATGAAAAACATATCAACACCTATTAAAAAAAGTTGTCAACATTCATTCAGGAAGAATGGAAAAGAGTAACTTTAGCAGAGTATAAAATATTGCAATGGTTTTGTCTATTTTAATGAAGTAAAGCGCGACCTTCGCAGACCTGTACACTCCTCAGCGTAAGCGCCGTTGGGCTCCCCATTGGCGTAGTTGAGCATGCCTACAGCGTCGTCGTCAGACCAATGGAGGCCGCCTTCGTTGTTCAGCAGTCCTATGAAAATCCCCATGTCCTGCACCTGGGCGCTCGAGATCAGGCCTGGATGGAAGAAATAACTCTTAAAATTAATGATTTTCTTGTCCTAGTAACGGCCACTGTCGACATATGTGGACGGCGTGGTCGTGGCCGACATCGTGGTCGACATATGTCGTCGACAGAGCGAGTGAAGGCACCGCCGTCTCCAGGGCAGTGACCGCTAACTGCCTAATTACTACTTCGGTTTGCTGCACTTGTATGACGTTCCCAAGGAGACTGTAGAATTTTTGTAGCTTTTCCTGTACCTGACATATACCACAGAGACGCCCCGGCGCAGCACCGTGGGTCCTGTCCGACGCCCCGACAATACTTCGCTCGAATAAGGAGCCCTAGAGTTATTTAAAATATATCTTACTTGTCATAATGAAAATTCAGTGGGCAACTGATACTTATTTGATTCGTCTTGTACAATTCTATCAACCGATTATTATTACGTGATAACAGTCATCGCGATGTGAGCACTTTGAAAGAATTGAAAACTACTTCAAATTTGACCAGCTCGAGAGAACGGGGAATTTTATTCTATCCTCTTTTGTTCAGATACTACCAGAGCCTCTAAGAAGTAACCCACTCACTTTAAAAATTATTCTGCCGCTAGTTCAAAATGGTTCAGTTAACTCGTATGAATTCCTGATTATGATTACTTCCGGCCCTCTCGCCCATAATACGGAAATACGGAAGTTTGTGGAGGGTTACGACGAGCAGCGACCGGCCAAGAAAAGAATCAAGAGGAAGTGCGCGGAAATTGTGCTGGAGATATACTGGGTCCCCTGGGAGACGCTGAATTAGAGATCTGCTTGGGAGTCTTTGAATGAATGCAAGAGAGAAATATATTCACAGTACAAAATGGAGGACGTTTGTGGGCTACCGACGTGTCAACTCAACAGAGACTGACCCCATGGCGTCCCAGTGCACTTTGCGTCGTCTGGGGTGTCGGGGCAGAGGGGGCCAAGACTGAGGTTCCTGCAAAGGTAATGTGATGAGAGTTACGGGAACCTTCGTTAACAGGCTAAAGGGACCTCTGGCCACACCGAGGCAGCGCTTGTGGCTCAGGGCTGTACTCCAACGGTCCCGTAAATGCCGGGAATCCAATTTGGCCGCCCTTCAATTTAGGCAGGCAATGCAAGGGGAATTCGAATTACACAACTATATATACATGTCAATCGTCCTTGAAATAGAACGTAAGGTGTTAAAGCCTATGAACAGAGCTGGGCAGCGCTACTTTGAAATGTAGCGGCCGCTACATTTCAAAGTAGCGCTGCCCACCTCTGCCTATGAATGCTGAATGAAGTTATTTGTGAAGAAATTCTTAAAGGAGCATGGAATACGCTCATTCTTGTTGTATACCATTTACAATCAGCACTCGTTTGAACAACTATTCTCAAACAATTATTTACATATTAATACCCAGTTCGTACACAGTGAGACTATTTGGCCGCCTGAGGCGGTGTGCAGACCTTGTATGAAGAGCTGCTCGTCAGCGGAGACGATGGAGACCAAGTCGGGTCGGGACTGCCCCTCGTAGTAGCGCTCCTCCATGCAGTGGAGCCTGGCGTCCGCCTCAGCGAGGCGCTCGTCCACGAACATGTAGCAGATGCCCGAGCTGGGGTCCTCCTCCCAGCCTTCCCCGCAGTTGCCGGAGTCTGGCCCTGGGGTCGTCGTCGTGGGGGGCATCAGGGGGGTAGAAGAGTAGTCCCTCTTGCACACAAACGTCTGCTCGGTCGAGCAGTACAAGTCGTTCCAGTGGCCCTCCTCCAGCTGCAGCTCCACGCAGTTCTCGTACCCGCTCGGCTCCCCTGCACGTCCGAGGGCAACACAAGTGGCAGTGGGCGGCACAAAAATAAATTTTAAAAGTATTTATACAAAATCAATTGCTTTCAACCGTTATTTAATACATCAAAATCTCTCAGATAAGAGCAGCATTGCCTCCAGCAAATGGCAGTGGGCGGGCAGTTGTGGTTTGCAGAACAGATAAGAATTTAAGTATCTGCATTTATGCTTTATATTGGCAAGAGCGAAAGGGCTGCTTAGTAAATGCAAGAGTTATTTACTACACTTATGGGTAAAAAACTTGAAAATTCTAAAGAAGAATATTACTCCCGTACATGCCTTACATGTATTTCTGTCAAATCTTCATTAAAAGCGCATTCCTTCCTTAAAATCGAAAAACTTGAACATAATCGGAATAAATATACCTGGAATGTATTAAAAAGGAATGTTCTTAGTAAAAAAATTGAATTGTGTTCAATTGATCATTAAAGTAAGACATTAATTGCAGAGATTCATTAACATGTTACTTCAATTGGCATTCCAGTTCGGCGAGTGCACGCATCGTCCAGCACTGGCAGCCGAGCGCTTTCAGGGCTCCAGTGCATCACAGGAAGAATAGACCAACAAATACCAAGGATTTACAGTATTATTTAATGAAACTTAGACTTGCCTGATAATCGGAAGGAAATGCAACTGGTTACCATTTTGCGTCAAAGGGAAATGTATAAAATAAGATTTATCAAAGTTACTTCATTCCATAATTGACATGTTAAAAATTGTTCGTCGGATCGATATCGATAAATCCACCCGAATATCTACGACAGATTTTATTCTCATTCATTTTTAGGGCGGACCAAGTTTAACTTCCCCGCCTCTGATATGCGGAATACTGTAATTAGTGACACTCGTTAAAGTGAGGCAAGGAAGTGTTCGGAGGCGGTGCAGCGCGACCTACCTTCGTTCCAGTTGAGGATGGTGACCGCGTTGCCGTCCACCCACTCGTAGATGCCCTCCTCACGCCGGTCGTTCAAGCCAATCCAGCTGCTGCCCGCCAGTCTGTCTGTTAGCCCGAAAGAAAAACTTAGTTCGCACCCATTGACACTTCATGGTGCTCCCAGCGGCGTAGAATTACCAACATGAGATCAATTTAGACCGTATGCCAAATTGAGACTGTATGTTAATAATAATCTCGTTCACAATCAGAAGTATCACTTGACTTTCACATTTCAATTTAAAGGCTGTAATTTTACTGATTGAAAACCCGATGTACCGTGCTCTGTATGTGAATGAGATCGGAATAAAAGATTTTTCTTTCTTTAAGACTGATAATTGAAAATTAAGACTCGTAATTAAGACTCGTAATTAAGACTCGTAATTAAGACTCATAATTAAGACTGTTCAATTAGGCCTATACTGGGTGCGTGCGAGGGCTATTTGACGACATTTTTTCAGTTCATTACACGCTCGAATCACTCCTATTAATTTTTTATTCTAGATAACTCATTCAAATTAAGAACCTAAGAAATAAAAGACACGCAGTCACATTTGCCGTCACTGCAACTGTGCTTCAGGAGCTGTGAGTGGTGAAGGTCATGTCATGCCGCCTTACGCCTGTCCTCGGGGGCTGAGGGTTAAGGCTGCTGGATACATTCACGTTCTAAAAGCGGTTCCAAAAAAAAATATGTGATAATGAATGATGAGATAAAAGGTAATAAAGTGACGGCAATTCTTATTTTGAGGAGAAGTTGAGAGCAGAACCCACCGTGAATGAAGTCCTGCTCGAGCCAAGACACGACGGAGGTGAGGTGGCCCCCCTCAGAGGTGCAGTACTTCTCAGCCGCCGGCCACGAGAGCTCCTCCGCCGAGATGTAGTAGCAGAAGTCTTCGTTCAGCTCCCAGTTCTCAGGGCAATACTGGTTCACTGAAAGGGTCGTACAGATTGATACCAAAAGACCATAGAGAAAGAATCAGTCCGCTGGGCGGCTGAGGAGCAACAACGGGCGGCAACCGCGGCTCTGGACTCCCAGAACTCGAAGGAAAATAACAGTCCAAGTTTTCTTTGTAGCCTCATAGAAACCCTCAATGTTGCGGTAAATCTTACAGAAATGAAAGGGTTAGAAGCGTTGGACTTCTTCAATTTAAAGACAAGTGAAGGGCTAGAGGGAGGGGCGTGATGCCCTGTAAGCCCCGTGTGATGCATTGAGGAGTGGCCTGAGGGGCGGCCTGAGGGACGGCCTGGGAGACTTTGTAAGATATTCAACAGTTTTCTAGTCACAATGATGTGAAGGGCCCCATTAGCGCGCAGGAGAACTTTATCATTCGGAACGGAACTCGCTTTTGAGAACTAGAAATTTGCTACACGAATCTAGATCAGTCAACAATGGAGGCTATCCTCATAATTACTAAAATTTTACACATAGAAATAATTCAAATATATGCACTTTAGAATAATTCAACAGACACGGTCGACAATGACGCTGTGGGACTAAGCCATTGGTTTGGGTGAGGTCTCATGAGAAGCTCTCCACAGGTCATCACAAGCAGCCATATGCCTGTCTCTCGCTGCCGCTTGAGTGAGGGCGGAGAAACTGTTGTGTGTCAAGACTTCTTTCTGTTTTTTCTCGTCGGAACTAGGATCCCTCGACAACCTGCTCTTCATGTGAGAGGAAATGGTCGTCGCATTCGAATTGATTCTGTAATTCTAACGAATTTTAATCACGTTGAGAGCCCATCTACGAGTATGAAAGAAAAATGAGTATGAGTAAAGAAGTGAGAAACAGTCAGCCAAAAACAAGGCCCATGAACACGAAAAGCCGAAGCGCAGGCAGGGAAAAGTAGAGATCAACTCACGAGGTGCAGCAGGGATGTAGACGGGGGTGTCCCTGGGGACCTCACAGAGGTAGTGGCGCGTCTCCTCACAGCCAATGGGCGCCCAGGTCTCGGCCTCGCCCTCTGCCCCGATGTCTGCGGCAGGGCCCCATATATCAGAGCTCGCTCAAGCGGCAGCGCACCACAATTTCCAAACTTTTTGGCTATGGCATCCAAGTCAGCCAAGCAGAAAACAGTAACTAGTAATTTTACATGACGACTTCATCTATACGTCTCTTTACGATGTATACATTCATACCTAAATTAAATTTTTAATCGAGCATATGATGTTTTCTTTCTGTTATGGTGATCTGAATGTAATTATCTTAACCTAGGATGAGGCAGGTTCCTCTTCGTTGCTAAACGGCACCACAAAACACATCGACGCATTCGGATACTGACTGTCGACTTGGGCGACGACGCACTTCCTGTCACCCGCGTTGATGGCGTCGGCCTCGGCCTGGTCGGACATGTGGGTGTAGTTGTGGCTGTAGCGAGTGCCGTCCACCCACACAAAGCCTTCTTCGCTCGTGTTCACTGCAGAACAAACGGAGAAAACCCTCATAAATAGAAATTACGAAATAATCCCAGGTGCTGAAGCCTAACCCTGTACATTTGTTGAGTTGGGAGATGAGTACGGTCGATGACCGCATGACGGAGGAAGAGGCAGTCATTTAATGTAACACAATTTCAAGCGCAACTTCTTTTTTTTCCCTGGTGCTCACTCTCTGATACTAAGTGTGAAGGCTTTGAAATATTGCTATGTAGGGGCAAAGCAGCAGCCGCGTACCCTTCTTAAGGTCAGCCAATGGTAGACTTTGGCTTTCATGGGCAAGACATTTCACAACTCGCGACCTGCAACACAATCCGTTGTCCAGTATTAGCGCAGGGCTCACAGGGCAATGTTAATTAATATTTGGCACATATTTTTATGCGTAAATTATTAGAAGTTTTTATCCACCCCGACTGTATTTTGAATCGTCATTGTTCTATTCTGCATAATTTGTATCATGTTTTACATTCTGTTCTCGCCGTCGTCTTCCATTCAACATGAATTTTTTATTTCAACATGTAGAACAACGCACCTAATTATTTTTAATGACAATTGAAATTATTAGGATTATCATCATGAAACTAAGTGATCACCCAGTAAATAGAAAATCCTAATTTGAAGTTTAAACTTGAATTACAGCTCGAATTACAACATTTTAATTTGACTGATTGGATGCACGCCCGCGCTGCCGGCCACGCCAAACGTTCGAGGGGCTGGACCTCGCGCACCGTCAGCGCGGCCTTCATTCAGTACAAGGCAGCGAAAAGCGATATGTTTTAATTACAGCTTGACTGGAACAAAAACTTCTTCCTCCATTTTTCTTTTCCTTTTCTTTCGTAATTATTTCTTCTCTTATTCTTGAATTTCTTCATTTATTGCGCCCTCTATGACTCATTTCACTAGGTGGCCTGCTGTGGCCAGCGAAACGTTCTCGCTCGTCACACTCGGTCCACTGACGCCCCACTCAGGGCTATGACATATATGATTGTTATTATATTCTGATGTTCCCTTAAAAGTGCGATGTGGCGGTGCTTCATGTCTCTTCTCTCAGAGTTTGGTAGAGGTGAACTTTATATTTGTCTCCCCATCAAAACGTCTCTGCGCGTCGTTCATAGTTGCAAATTTTATTTAATGTCTTCATTTAATTTCTGTGCAAATTTCTTAAAGGTTTAAACGCATTCTGGTAATGAGAATATTACTCCCTTCTCGAACGTTTCTTTACATTTCTAGGCGAACATTCTGGCCTCCACAACGATGATAGCGAATCCCAAACAGAAAATTGACTGAGCGAAAATGCAATTATACTCCGATAGGATTGTGGTAAGAGTCTAATGGTGGGCGATTAGAGAAGAAGTGTTCAGCTCCTGTGTAGTGATGAAAAGCATATGCAAAATAAATATTTAAAACACCATAACCATATCCGAAGTAATAGAAATGATAATAGGAGGCAACGAAAACAGTTCGAACCATATTTGGGACGTCGTCAATAGTACAAGAGTTGAGGCAACATCGCGCCAAGCCTCAACACTCAACATCCATCAAGAAGTTCAGGAGCAAGGCGGAGAATTTCCCTTGCGCATTCAGAAAGATGGGTCCTATTCAGATTCATCATCATAACCAAGTAATTTAGGACAAGTGTACTGAGCGAATAAGTAGTAAACTGTTTTGATGATAGAAAAGTGCTTCAGGCGTTGAACTTCACGACCCAGGAGCGCACTCACTGTACAAGCCGAGCCAGAGCTGCTCGCCCTCAGTGAGCTGCGAGCGGAGGTAGTGGCCCTCTTCTTCGTCCTCGATGACGGCGAGGTGGGCTCCGACCTCGTCACACAGGGCGTGGGCGCTGTCCCACGTCACCACGTCCACTTCGAGACGGTTGACGTAGTAGCACGAGTCCCCGTGCAGCTCCCACCCCGTCACGCACGCTCCTGGCCAGTTCAGGGCCACAGTATGAAGAAATTATCACCTCAATAATACTGATCAGCATGCACAGCGTGGATACAGATCAGCATGCACAGCGTGGATACTGATCAGCATGCACAGCGTGGACACTGATCAGCATGCACAGCGTGGACACTGATCAGCATGCACAGCGTGGATACTGATCAGCATGCACAGCGTGGACACTGATCAGCATGCACAGCGTGGATACTGATCAGCATGCACAGCGTGGACACTGATCAGCATGCACAGCGTGGATACTGATCAGCATGCACAGCGTGGACACTGATCAGCATGCACAGCGTGGATACTGATCAGCATGCACAGCGTGGACACTGATCAGCATGCACAGCGTGGATACTGATCAGCATGCACAGCGTGGACACTGATCAGCATGCACAGCGTGGATACTGATCAGCATGCACAGCGTGGACACTGATCAGCATGCACAGCGTGGATACTGATCAGCATGCACAGCGTGGACACTGATCAGCATGCACAGCGTGGATACTGATCAGCATGCACAGCGTGGACACTGATCAGCATGCACAGCGTGGACACTGATCAGGATATTTTGCCCGTATATTTCTCTGATATCTCGTCCCCTTTTTGTGTAGCCATAAAGTTGCTGTTAGGAGTTACATCACTGATGGGTTGCAGGGGATGACATGTCAAGAGTACACAGTCAAGTTGAAGATCAGGTTGTGATCACAACTTCTACTAAGGCAATGCCATTGTGACTTAAATTTTACCTCCCCTAAGTCACATTTGCCACTTATATCCAATAATATTCCATGTATTTCTTCGAGTACATGCTTACGTATCATTTTGAGACCTTCCATGTTATGAATTTCACTTCTGCCGTTAAAAGAGGCTCTGCTCTCATGGTGGAGATGAGGTTAACTTTGCTGACTAATTCTTTTCTGGGCAAGAAATGTTCATTTCTAATGAATTCAATAATAACTTTCAAACATCGCACTGAGTAAGACTTGTCTTAACTCTGACACACGTACACTTATTCATTTTACCTCTGTCCCTCTGGCACACGTACACATCCCTGTTACCTCTG
>VOMN01023040.1:0-29968 GCA_014899125.1 Orchestia grillus | reverse complement strand
GATGCGTGGACTGTTGGATGCGTGGACTGTTGGATGCGTGGACTGTATGACGGTGGGGACGTACTGTCCGATAACTGACCGATGAGCATTTTGACTGAAGTGTCCAGTGTTGGCGACTGAGGTGTTCCATAAATAGAGCGTTTTACAACTGAAGCGTTGGATAGCTGAAAAATAATCAAACTGGATTGTTGAAGGATTAAATTTAACAGAGCAGATAACTTGAAAAGGTTAATACTAATTCGTTTGATATTTTTTTCTCTCTCAGTACACGTTAGAGGAATTGCTGCACATAAAGAAAACCACCTCGAAGGGCAAAAAGACGAGAGTCGGAAGTTATGCTTCTTGTCTCGGTATCCTAGCTATATATCTGCCGATCAATCACTGAACGTCAGAATGACGACCGCTGGGATCTGAGTTAGGCTCACTGATTTCGCTGCACTCTAGAAATTGCATGGTAAATCGTACGTCAGTTTTCCATAACGCTGTTCGACTTAGTGTATACTTGCATTACCCTTCTAGTTGTATTTGGGCCGTTATAATCATTCTGAATATCAACAATAATTTATAAGATGTGGTTTTGAGTTTTAATATATAGAAGCAAGAATAGCTTCTGCTCGGAGTAATCTTACCGAACTATATGTATGCTACAAAATGCAAAATTCTGTGAATGTTTTTTTACGATGACGTCAAACCGTAAATAAACTTTATCCAGGGAGTATTTTTTGCCTACTGCCTCCAGTTGGGATTCACGAAACGAGCCGACCATCCCGCCTGAGCAAACTTGCGAATAGCGTTTAATTTCCTACTCCCCAGAAATGAAATGAGGACAAAAAATTCCTCGGTATTTCCCTGCAGAAACAGCATGCAGAGGAGTCAATTAATTAAGTTGCGTCTCTGATGCAATTTTTCTTGGTGCCTCAGTATCATGACATAAATCCGAATTTTTGGTTCATCTGGTGAACTCAGCTGGAGATGGCAGTGAGCAGCATTATTTGTGCGAGTGTGTGTGTGTGTGTGCAGGCTCATGTGTTTTGTGTGCGTGTTTGTGATTGTATGCGTTCTTATGTGTGTGCATGTGTGTGTGTGGGCGTACACTTGTGTGGTTTTGTGTATGTGGGATTGGAAGCGTTCTTGTATGCATGCGTGTGTGTGTAGCTACACAGTCGGATGTGCACTGGGAATTTGGGACGTGCGGTGTCGAGGGAAGGAATTGCCAGCCCTTCCCTACCACTTCTTCAGTAGACTATCAGANCTTCCCTACCACTTCTTCAGTAGACTATCAGACACAAAAGGGAAGGAATTGCCAGCTCTTCCCTACCACTTCTTCAGTAGACTAGCAGAAGCGTACACAAACCCGGGAAACCGCGGCAGAGCTCTAAAACATTTGTGAGAGCTCCATGTGCTGTCATGCCACGCTGTTAGCTAGTTCGCATCCACTCGGCTTTTACAAGGCCACGATTTTAGCTCGTTCAGAACTAGTGAACGGTTACAGTAAAACTGAAATTCTCCTACGAGATCGGTCCCTACTTCATGAAACTAGCAAGAAGTCAGGCAGCAGAGACATGGACCGACCCGTGTCAAAAGATGTTTCTAAATTTTTATGTCGCTCACGACTACACGGACTTCTTTTAATGAACACATCCTGGCATTTTTATCTCATATTCTACCTCGTGTCATTAATGACCATTTATTAAAGCAGAGGTAAGGTAATATTTAACCCATTAATGCGAAAAGTTTATTTCTCAATAAATTTTGCTAAGTTTTTAAATATCAGTCCTTAGTAGGCTATTTGCATCAGAAATTAAATTTGAAATACAGATGCTGTACAGTTACTGAAATAAATGCTGTTCCTAAAGAGTACGGCTAGGAGTCATGAGGTACCGAAAATCGAAGTTGAAAAATACAGTAGTTTCATTTCACTTTTACGCTTCATGTAGGAGAGATTTCTTTACAAACACGTCGGGGCACGGTGTTGTCAATCAAATATCTGTCGCCATTACCGTTTGCTAACATCGTCTATAGTCGTATTATACCACCAAGTGTCCAAAAAAAGGACCCTGTGTATTAAGGGGTTGAGAATTTTACGCTCTTCCTGAGGTGTACACCTGCTCCATAATTTCTGAGCTTGATTGAAGAGTATATTTTTACCAGGAGCGTAAATTCCTATCACAAGTTTTAACGCATTTTTATAGGTCGTTCATGCCTTCGCCAGCGCTGGCTGACACAAAGAACCGCGTTCCCTGAAAACGTCCGCAGAGAAAACAATGCCAGAGACTGGGGAGTTGTTCAGACTTATGCCGGACCCCATGGAGCGTGCATGGTAAGCGACGCATTATTCTCCGCCCCCGGGTAAATATCAGGGTGTTGTCCGCACCTTTGTTCTATGCTCGTGACCCCTTTCGGTTTTCGTTGCCTTTAATTACGATAGCAATGGGAAATTTTAATACCTGGCGCGATGTCAAATGTTTGAAATCAGTCGCAATGTTAGTACGGAGCCCAGTGCGGTAAAATTATGTATAATGATAATTCACATGAATAAACGTACGTCATTATTAATAGTATCGTGAAGTTATACTTTGACTTAATTATTACTGAAGCGGAATAAATAATTTTATAATAATTAAAGTATTTACCAATATTCCAAATCGTAAATACAGAGTGTCAATGAAAAACGGAAACTTTCAAAAAACACCTAAAATAGAAAAAAGTTTTTTTGATCACAATTGAACCACAAAACTTAGCTTTTAATAAATAGTAATTCAAGTTATGCATTAAAATTACGTTTTGCGAATGGTATCCTCATCTACGTGTGCATTCTTTAGCCTGCTCTGGACGTTCTCCATTAACTGCTGCAACATCTCAGCTATGATGCCGTTGTGGGGCCACCTTGAGAGTCAAGTCTACACGACTCGACCAAGAACTCTGGACAAATTGAAACAACGACTGCAAGACGATATTCGTGGTATCCTAGCTGAGATGTTGCAGCAATCAATGAAGAGCCTCCAACGCCGACTGGGAGAATGCGTTCATAGATGAGGGACGAGGACCCTATCTATCGGACGTAATTTTCAAGTATTGTTAATTTGGTGTCAATGTTTTTGTTGGGTTTATTTTATTGCAGGGTTTTTAAAAGTTCTCATTTTTCTGTCGCTCTGTGCTTATAGTTAACGCTTACAAGTTTGTTATGCGGTTATGAATTTTGTGAGTGATCACAGTCAATTCAAAGTATAAAAATCACCATCCTGGTGAATGGCCTGTATTAAAACGAACTGAAACTGTAAGCTATAATGGCTAATGCTCGTAAAATGAATAGCTCAAACCGAAAATAAACCTTCCGTTTTAGCATAGTGCTTCCACATCAATTATCTCGAGCAGGCCGCTGAACTGTTTAATTTTGCAACTAATATTACGCGATGCAACTAAAGTCGTAACTCAGCAACGTAAGTTGGAGTTAGTCCAAGTCATCATGCGGGAGTGGGCACCATTAGGCCGCTCATTGTTTCGAGGCAGTCCAAGTTCCCACAAAGAATGGGTTCACTTAACCCACCATGGTTGAATTATAACTTAAACAACCACTCCAAGTTTCGGAAGCAGAGCACTGGTTTATGACGTCCGAAGTTCGCCTGTGCTGCCCCGCGATGTCCCAATCTGTGGCTCGATAATGCGCTGGCGCTGCGTGCGTCGCAGGAGTTCCAGCATCTCGAACTTTGTGAATTGAACGAACAGCATGACGCGCCTACTGCAAGTTCGCTCCTGTCAGTAACCTGGCCTGGTAATTTCAACGGTGGTTTATAATTACTGACTGACGCTGCAGTATTTTTCTGCACGGGCAAATGAATGAATACAGTAAAGGGCCGTGATTCACGAGCGCTAAAGTCTTGAAATCTCTAATTCTAGAATTTTTTTGACTCAAGGTAGTTATTCACAAATTTATGCCTTGCTTTATAAATTCATGAAGGTCTTAAACGGTACTAGATTCTGGATTTATTTATAACTTTCACTGCATGTGAATTGGGGTCCTTAACTGTACTATAGGGCAGGAGAATATTAATCTCACATTATCCTTCACAAATCGGAAAAAAGTGTTCGACTTGGCGGAAAGAACGAATACACTTTTTTATTCAACTACTGGTTGGTAAAGGTTGAGATTTGAAACGACCTTGTTCCATGCAGAAAAAATTGAATGACAGTATACATTGTCTCTACAAATACTCTATTTATTTATTCATTGAAGCTGCATAAATTTATAAGATAAGTACAGTGTTTTAAATTTTGATGATATATTTTCACTACGTTTAAATACAGAAGCCAAAAGAGACATCGTCGCATTCAACCAAGCCCTTCGTGCACTGCCGGTTCTCGGCTCTGAATAGTTCACATGGTCGTGCACGCTTCGATTTCATCATGAACTTCTACACCAATATATATACTCGATTACTGCATTCAATAGCGAATACATTCTAAACGAGAAAAGCATTATCGATTTAAAATGATCGCAAAGGCAAAACTGAAAATTAAGAGGGAAATTAAGTCCCCCTTTTGACTTTCCGAAAATGTTTCAATATTTCAGAATTGAAAGGCGGATGGGCGAAGTGGTACGATATTTACTGATTGCGGCGAGATAAATGGCTGCTGTCAAAATGCCAGTTCTTGCCTTATTATGTAGGAGCTCATCTCATGTTTTGAAAAGAAGAGAATAAGGATTAAATTTATTTTGTTAGAGAATTATCCTCTCATTTGTGCAAGTCGTGTGCCAGCAAGTGATACCGATGCCAAGTTCCAGTGTATTCAAACGAGGTAATATTACGTTACCGTAATTCTCCTAAAGCGTACATGTAGATCCCAATTAAAATTAATTATGATTCGGATATCGGGAACTGCTGCCGTTGTGGTGCGGACCTGAGAGTGGAAACTGTGTCGGACCTGTGAGTGTAAACTGTGGCGGACAACAGTTGATGGAAGCTATGGGGGCGATATTTGATCATTTTTCGTTATCGGTATTGGCCTGTGCTGAATTTCTGGGACTGTTCCTGTAATGCTACCCATAATACCGGCACTTATTGGGCTTTCTGACTCACGTCAACGATTATAGGTTTTTTAATAGCTAGGATTCGTGCATCGTCCCTGTGGGTATAAGTTCAGTCGTTTTTAGTTTGTTACTTTCGTTCAGTTAGTAGAACTTATTGCAGCCTTGAGCTACACGTCACATTGTTTGTCACTTGTGTAGGAAGTTCACTCGAGCAAAGTGAGTCTCTTTGAGTCGCTTGGTACTTGAAGATTGACACAATTTGTCGCTGTTAATTGGATACTGCTCTTGTAACACAGAAATAACGATCGACGTAATGATAATTCAATTTGAAAACGGTGAATATTGCACTAAATGAGAGTGCTTAACAAGAGATCAAAATTTCCGAAGCATTTATGCATTAATTTCAATATAGTGAGTTAGCAATCAGAAACTTTCTAACCTTTATTCGTTTTTAAATCTGCTTATGCATGAAGTAGGAATTGAAAAAATTAACAGACAACTTGCATCCCTGGTTCAGGAGAAAACTAACAAGATGCACATTTCTCCCTGTCATACGTCGAATGAGAACGTTTCTAATTTTCAATTTGAAGGTTGAAGCATGCGAAAATTTAACTTGGTCGCACTCGTAATTCAGTTTAATTCTGAGTCTTCGAATGGGTTAAGAATTAAGTCCTTAGAATGATATCACGTCTATACAGTACTGTTGCAAAATAAGTTGAGGGGGTAAAGTATCTATGTACTGTATAAGTGGTCAGTGGCCCACTCAGCGCTACTGTTGTCACTTCACTGTGACGGGAGCGCTCCAACATCTGAGGGGTGGATGGCACATCAGCATCTCGTGATCAGGCGAGCTGGTCTTCAAACCATCGGGAAATACTACAAACGAGCAAAGCTCGGTCGACGTGATGAACTCGTTCGAGTTCAAAAGGATCTCCTTTTGAAACTATACTATGAATATCAACGCGTGAATCCTAATTTTTTGTTAAGTTTGCTTATCTTCTTCAGAAAACCTACCTCATTTTATAAATCTAAATTTTCCTTTTAATATTTACAAGGAGACTGATGAATTGTAAACAGACCTGAAAATTTAGAATCATTTTAAGCAGGGTGAAAAATGATCCGAATAAAGAAAGATTTACTGGAAATGGTTGGATCGATCGAAAGGGAAAATATTTTTTTTAAGTGCATGAATTATAATTAAAAGCAAGGTTCAGGAACTGCTCGCTTGTAAATGGCTCCCTAACTAGAAATTTAGCATCTCAGAAAGCATAGATCTATATTGTACTATGTTTTAGGATGAATCTAAGGAAGTAACTCGTAGGAGAAAATTCAATGGATAAGCGGGATTGCGGAAATTTTGTGGGATTTCCCTGGATGATTACACGTCACTCTTAAACGCTGCACGTTTATGTGTCGCGAGCTTTATAATTGCTGGAAACTTGACTGTACTTGGCTTCTAACCAATGTACGATGTACGAGACACATTATTTTCACTTAGTGTTCAGTGGCTCCAGAAATAAGACTTGCTAAATTCTGTCCTTATTGGAGAAGAATTTACTCTGAGTAACAAAATAGCGGTGAGGTTATATTTAGATCCCACTTTGAGTGCAAAATTAGCGCATAAAGGTGTCGAATGTTAACGTATTCGAGAAACATTCTTTTCTGAAAATGATTTAAAAAAACAATCGTCGTTACCTAAGCCTGTTTAACAATGATTACACGAGGCAAATTTAAAAAGAGCGAAGAAAACATATCAAAAATAACCGAACAACAATTAAAAAAATACGAAAACGAAGTGCGAGAACTGTAACTTCGACAGTATTCGTAATTGAATAAACTCATATGAACTACCAGTAAAATCGAATTTCATCAAGTGGACACTATTGAGCTAAAAATTCAAGAAAGTGCGAAGGTGAGAATTTCTACGAACAGCAAGCGTTTCAAGACCCGTACATGCGTTCGAAACAACCACGTCGGTCGTCAATCACAGGCACTGCTGGTAATTTCTACGGGCACTTGCAGTTCAGCTAGACGGCTCGCGATTTTCTTGACGACTGTTCAATGTTGGACAAACTAGAACGACTCGGGTGACTACAGGAACGTAAATGAGGGCATTGTTTTCCCGACTTCCCCTGTGCAATGGTCCGAGTTTGCATAATGCGTGGTGGGAGTTGGTGGAATGGAATCGTTAAATTGAATGCTGAGCACTCTATCGCCCTGTAGATTTTCTATTTGCAAGTAATTGAAGTGAAAAACACTGACTATTTATGCCAAAGACTTTCGTAACCTGAAGGCATAGTTTGCTCTAATATAGTTTGCATAATGCAGTATAAAGTTTACAAAGAAGACGACGCCTGTATGTTCACCTCAGGTATGTGTTTCATGACTTTAACCTAGCTGATCCTCGCGAGATTTTTATCTCAAGAGGTCCGTAGCGGCCACCGAGAATTAGAAACAATGTCCCAATGCCCCACCTCCGAAGATCGCCTGCAGAAGCAATCCTCAATGACTTCCATCGGCGAAACAATGAGCCAATGGAACTGATTCGAGGGAGTATCAACTTTATTTCGAAAATGTATGGTTATTGAGAGCTTTCAGTTAAGTCTCACGGCCAGTTTGGTATGAAACTGGAGTCTTTTAGTCGGGAAACGGTGCTCGAATTGCACAACATCACTTAACGAATTGAGATTTTACAAGTTCCTTTCGCTTACGCTGGACCAGCCCCTCATGCTGCAGCTCGCAATTTACTCTTATTGCTCCGCTGAGCGCTTCTGTACACCAAGTGGTGAAGGGGCCATTGTTGCCGGCGCAATATTTACCCTGAGAGCCTACTCTGTTGTAATGCGTCTGCAAAGCAAAGTGTCCACAGCTCACATTCGGTGAGCATAAAATGGTTTTCTTATGCTTGCTGATGAGCGGGTGGGGGTACGTGTGAATTCTGACAGATCACCCTGCGACAAAGTGCGCAGTGCACAACCTGTGTATGAGCTTAGAGCGACAAAGTACGCAGTCTTGTACATTTAAGGAAGGAGCGAAGAACAAAAGCGAAAAAATGTAGTATGCCCAATTGCTCGACCTTGCCGTCATCAAACAGTTTGCCAACATCAATAACTTAATTTTAAAATGAGTAAAACGCCTCCGCTGCCTAATGACGCTCCGCGGCGCTGACCGGAAAGAAAGAATTCGTTTGTAGCCGACAACTTCAGTCGCAAGGGTTCGAGTTCGCTAGCGCAAATAGCTTACCAATAAAATGTGTAATGATTCTGCAAGGAAATATATTTATTTGCCAATAAAAGTGGTATCTAGTCATAAATTTCTAAGCTTCAATTTTTTTGCAGTCACTGCGAGGGAAAAGCTTTGAATCGCTGGCCTTGCAGTCTCACGTGACCAACCAGATGGCGCCTCCGGAGATCTGCCTCTGTTTTGCCGTTGTCACTGCTTTCATTCTCCACGATTATTGCGCAAAACTGTCATTCCTTTCTTCTTGACAAATCTTATTTCGTACTTGGTAGAAACGCTTCTGAATAGAGTGAGTACAGGTTTTTCGAGAATATCGTCTCTAACATTTCGCTTAATATCAATACAATTACTGCTTATGAGTGCAATTACTTACAGATATTCTTTAGTTAAAAGGGTGAATACGAGAGCAAGCAAGGGGTTTCGCAAATCTTTCTAGCGATGCTACAGTAAATTAGAATAGTCTTTTGTTCTGGCAGCTTGCACTCGTACAACGTAATCATGAGCATCACAGTTATGCATCATTTGTGGAATAAAATATTTACTCGTGATTTTTCACTATGTGTATTTAGTTGAACTAACGCATACCTCTGCTAGTGATGGGGTGATGGTGCATATGCGTAAGGGAGCCTCACTTGGGAATTAAAAAGTGATGAATTCTACTAAACGTACTTCTCTGATGCAGCAAACGGGTTAAAATTTGACATCTTGCCGACCAAACCCCGTTCAACTGAGCATCTTCTCCTCCTGTGATTTTTTGCATCTCTCTTGCAATGGTAATCTCCTGTTCTAGGAGGAAAAAAGTTCTCACGTGAATATTGTTGTAGGGAAAGTTAGTAATGCATGAAACACTTTAAAATTGTTTAGTGTCGAAAACTTTGTAATATCCCGATTTCGGGCGACGCTCCCAATTTCCGCTGAGTGCAGGGCTCGCCGCACGTGGAGTTGCGCTCACACCTTGTAGTTGGCGGCCGCCAACCGCGGCCCAGGCCAGGAAGATTATCTCTAGCCAATGGTGGCAACCTAAAGGAACATATCGAGTTGATTAATTTAAGTTTCGATGTTAAGCTTCAATGGGCTAATGGATTTGGCTGGGCAAGTTTAAATTAAATACACTCGATAGACGTCTGCACCGAGGAAAGCTAATATTTGAGGTTGAACAATTATGGATCATTTGATATTTTAACGAAAAGGAAGTTCAAATTTTAGGGCTTCAGACGTGTTTATGTACCACCAGAGCTGTTTTCCTAGATGGCAGTGTCTGATCTCAGGGCTATTTCATTAGCCCAGCGTACTGAGCCACAACCTAGTTCAGCAGTGATGTCGTGCTTGTGAACAGATCACCTGCGATGTTGGCTCGTCCAATTGGGGGCCAAAGTCGCATGAGCGAATTGTGGGCTTCCGAGTCCGACTGCTGCTCCCCACTAGTTCATTAGCTCCAGCCCGGCTGGTGTTCCTTATTTTTTAGTTATCTACATTTCAGCCGGTGCGCCTTATTGTTGAATTATCTACAGTTCGACTGCTGCTCCATACTACAAAATTCTCTGTAGTTAGGCTGGTGCTCCTTGCTAATTAACCAGCCACGAACTGCCTGGCGTTTCTTACTGGTTAATCAAATAGAGCATCCTCAGCTTAGTCCACCATGAGCCCTGAGGTCAAGTATCACTTGAAATTAACATATTCATCTCTTATTCTGTCTTCTTTCACTTTCGAATAAGCCCAATTAGTCATTGTGGCATAGATTACCCTTGCTTGAATTGAAACCTGGTTAACTTGACCATAAAGTTTGGCGAGGTCTGCCTTGCTCGCAGCCGGCCACGCCAGTCCAGCTAAATCTGTCAGGCCTCACTGTGCCAGCATACTTGCACGGGTGAGCGTGTCTGTAGATATTCATTACGCAAATTTGTTGCTATGCAAAAGCTAGATAATTGACAGTGATCTCATCAGCCTATATCCTGCCTGAAAGGAGGTTCAGAGAAAATGTCGAGTGTTCGAATAAATATTTACTAATGCTTCTAATTTGCTGAGATTGAAGTTTTCTGATTAGTTCCTGCCAGTTTAAGAAGCCGAATATATTTTTCCAAATAGATTATGTCGCCGTGCAAAGAGGTACTCGCAGTGTAAATTTTAAATGATAATGATATCCCTGTGTTTCTGAGATAAAAATCATAATTCATGATGAGCACCTATGCTCGTTGGATTGTTTGAGCAGTATTGCCATTACTGTGTCCCCATATTGCAAGTACTAGGATTTGTGCTTCGTTTCTAGCTCAGATTCCTTCTAGCTCGCTCGATTTCACAACAAGTCAAGCTGCAACTTTGAAATTTTCAAACGTTAGTATTCGATTTAATTAGATTACACTGTGTCCTGAAATATTTCATCTATCGTGGTAGTAATATTTAAACCTTTGAACGTAAATAGAAAAAAATTCTGTGAACTAAGATCACTGACGCATAGTTCCAAAGAATGGGTCCAGCACCGGGTTTGAAAATCGGCCTTTTCAATCTGTATTTGTGTTCTTTTGAACTAGCACCTATTGGATTTGTTCCACTCTTTACAGCCCAAAAGGCCCATATGATCCTCTTTCGCAAGGATGATGCTAGATTTTCGTAAAATGATAAATGTAGCTTTCAACAAAGGGTTAATTGAGCGAAATGTTTAGACTCTGAACTTCGTCGTTCCACGCGGTGCTGTGGGGTGACATGCACTGCACGCGCGAGTAGCCGCAGAGGAAGGAAGAGAACTGCAGGACGTGATTGCAGCGACTTGCTGAGTTTATCACCGACACTTCAAACGTGGCCGATGTTTTTCTCGGCTGCAGTTGCCACATTTCATCCCATTCGCTTTAGATTGAGCCAACTAAGCTGCCAATGGAGAACATTTTAAAGAAAATATATTTGAAAAAAGGATGTCAATTGAAAACTCGGAAATGTAAAATGCTGAAAGAACTATTTGACATTTTGTCGAGACGATTGTAGACAACAATTTTGGGTTGTTGAATTTCCAATTTTTAAAAATCAATAATAAGCTTTGGATAGTCTGTAAAGTTGTACAAGCCACGCGAAGGCAGAACTTCTGATTTAGGAAAATTTAGTGTACGTACGATCATTGAACGCCACCCATACATGGTATAAGGGGAGTTGTCAATGGAAGTTTTTTCTGGTGTTGGAATCCAAGGTCGGCTTATGAGAGTTCAACCCTCCGAGCACTTCACATGAGGGTAGCAGAGCATGCCGATTGTCGTCACTGTACGGGTTCTATTTTGTTATCCTCCACTTTTACCATAAGGCAGCATGGTGACAATAGATCTTGTAACCAATTTATCAATATTAACTAATTCAAAATTTTAGACTCATGTTCGAATCATTTCGATCTTCAAATATTAGAATCTTTAAACATCTACAAACTTAACATGTGATACAGGATATGCAAAGTGCATACCTGCTTAAGATAGTGAACAGCTAACTCTAGGTTTGTATTTTCTTTTAATTTACTGTTCCGATTTATTTTTAATCGTCTCGAATGAACCTGTATCGGCTCGTTGAGAATCATTCGTTCCTTGCAGAACGTTTTTTTTTCAGAAACATTGTTAATAATGGCCTGAGGTTCAAAACATCCACTGATCGTTTTTATGATGCTTCTTCTCCATTATCTTCATTGTTAACTTAATTCACAAACGAGATGTTCCTAATCCTTTACACTGGTGCGTGGGATTTTCATAGGTTGCAATTTATGCATGAAAATATTTATCAACGGAAATGTTACCCTTGAACTTAACACGTTGGCTGCGATGATATTATTTTCCTAGGGGCAAAACCACCCACCGGTGGCTCGTCTCGCGGTCAATGTGTTGAGAAAACACACGAACATAGTGATATCAACCTCGTGTATGCACTCTCACGTAAGTAGCCGGGTTTGTTACGGCGGTCGGCGGTCTTTTGTAGGTACGCGTTAGCCATGATGGCCCTATGCCGTCAATGTGGATTACAAAATCCATCTTCATTAAATGATTGCTAGGTTTTCGTTCGGAGCCAAATAAAGCTTCAAAGCTAAATCAATTCAGTCAGTAAAGAGTAATCCCTTTCATGACTGAATGATTTCCGTGATAAGACTACATTTAGATTTGTACAACAAGCTAATTGGAGCCTGAGGCAAATGTGCAATGAGGCTGCATTTTGCATTTTAGGAAACATTAGCAGCTCCTTTCTGAAAGGGGAGTTTAAAATCCATGTAGACGGTAAAAGGTTAAGGCATGGCTTAAGGGAACCATCAAAGATGATCCAATGAAGAAGGTATGCAGGCATCAGCGAGAATGTTTTCCAATCAACAGGTGGGTGGATAGAGGTCATTGACAGCAGCTGTTCACAGACGCACCAAGTCCGACAGTCGGCCAGGGGCACTCGCCTCCTTGTGTTCCAGCTAATTAGCCTCGGCCATTAAGTGGTTTGGGTATGTTTACACAGCTTCAGGTCACAGAAAGAAACGAGATCTAGAAGAATCGTATCGTCTTGTTTCACTAGAATGGTCAGTTAAGTCGGTGGCTTGAAGTCATAATTACCCCGCTTCCTATGCTGCTGCACTCGCCCTAAATTTGAATAATTCTTCTGCTGTGACGTTCAGGTTACATAGCACCAATAAGAACGTCATAGCCGACCAACATTCGACCAGATTTTAATTGGGTCTATCAATAAAAAGAAATCGCGGCTCGATAACAGGCTGTAAGGAAGCCGAGTTTACGTTGGCCTTACAGGCCGCAATTATCGGGAGCCGATGTCGAGGGTAGGCCGGCCCGGCGAGTGCGGCGCAAAGACTATGCCTTAATTTTAGGCTCTAAGACAATTGGCAGATCTATTAAAGGCCTCATTGCCTCCCGAGCACTTTCCTATGGGGCTATTATTTCACTCGCGTTGCAGGAATGTTGTAGTTTGGTCGTTATCGCATTCATTTTGCATACGTTTGTCAGGATGTCTGTATTCCACGTGTGTAGCTATTGTCACATTCGTTTCACTCGTGTTGTATGAATGTTTCTGTGTAGCTGTTACCATATATATTTTACTTATGGTGCATGAATGTTTCTTTGTAGTGTTCATCACATTTTTTCACTCACGTTAAGCAGAATATTCCTGTGCAGAGATTATTTCGCGTGCGTTTTACTTGTGTTCGAAGGTATTTCTAAATAAATTTTGCTGCTCTGATTAGCTATTCGTTTATGCGCTTTCATTTGGCATTAAAGCTTGTCATTCTATGAAATTCTAGTTTCAATTCTACTGTTGGTATGATATAAAAACAATTTTATTTAGAGAAATGTTAGTATTTTAAAAATATTTCTTATTTATGACGACATTTTTAATTTTGTTGAGTGATATTCTTGCTAACACGCAAATGTTTTGTTCGTATAGCTTGGTATTTTTCTTTTATTATCAAATTTGTGCATACATATCAATGGACAACGATAATTTTGAGGATATGACAACGTTGTTGTTTAATAGAGGCAGTACGTGAACATGACTCGTATTCTGTCAGCCTGTGAACATACGCGTGCCTAGCTCGAATTACGTGTATGGTGAATGTTTGATGAACAGTGAGGAGTGCGCCTTCGCTTGGTTTATTTCTTCGGTTTCCGGTGCATTGCTGCTTACTGACGATCAAAAACAATGAATTTAAAATGTCCCTTACTATATGTACATTGAATAACTCTACTAGACATCAATTCCAATTAGGTCTCAACAGGGCATTCAACAAGTCACAAAATTTAATATTTCACTGAAATTTGACCGCATATGCGTAAGCTATCAATGCGTGAAGACGGTAATTCTTTCACTTACCGTTTGTGCATAAAACTCGTCAGCTTTCCTATCAAAGCTAGTGCGCGATCACTTTCACGATTTATTTCGTATTTAATTTTAATTCTTGGTTTTTCCAGTACTGCGTTTCCTCAAATTCATGTACAAGTCAATACAGTGGGCTGCGATAAGAGCTAGAACGCTATGATTGATCATAAATTGTTTGTTGAAGGAAGTGAAATTAAATACCATGTAATTAAAATGTGATGATACTAAGTTTCAAATAAATTCGTTAATGCTGTTGAAATGAATCATACGTTATTTAATGAACATTTAATGAACGATTCAGCCGCAGAAGCTATTCTATTGCAACACCCGGTATATAATTCTCATGAAAGAAAATGTGGGTTTTGTTTTTTGGACAAGTAGTGAAGATAGCAATACAAAAAGGAAAAGGATCGCAATGGAACATTTACACCATAAATTATTCGCAGCCTTTTTTCATTCTTGAATATATTTGAATAAAGGTAGGATTGGGCTACTTTTCTTAGCATTGCTTACACTAATAGTTTCGAAGGTGTTGTAGAATAAAACGCCTACGGCTAGACACGATATCTCCCGATTATCCTTAGCCAAAGGATATGTTGATTAAGAGACTAGCTTCTGGTCATCGGTTCTTTGGTCAGATGAGGGAGGCTAGAATGGAATTTTTGGTCACAGGGACATTCATTTTGTCTGGAGAAGAACCGGTGAAGCGTTCAAGCAAGAAAACGTTTCTCGGCCAATGGAGCTGCAAGCTTCGTAAAGGTTGAAGGAATCATGAAACAAGACCGAAATGTCTAAATTCTTACTGCAAATTTAAAACAGTCTACCGTAGGTCTTGATTTGGGCCCGATATGATCTTCCAACGTGATAATGAGCCTAAGCATACGAGAAAGCTGCTAACGAATCGTTGACAGATAATGAAGTGAATGTTTTGTGATGGGAATATCAAAGCAAGAAAACTGAACGATCTTGAAGTATTGAAGGAAAGTGTAAACAATGAGTAGTCCATGTTTTTTGTTGATGTCAGCAAGAGCCTTGTAGTGAACTATAGAAAATGTCTGGAGGTAGGTATGAAAAATGAAGGCTTCGCAATAGGTTATATACGTACGAATAAATATGAATCTAGTTTATTTGATATTATTGTTCAATATTTCTTTAAAATAGATTCTTTCAAAAACTCATTTTGCCTTTAATTCCTGAACACCGAAACTTTTGATACCAATATTGTTAAAACAGTGGCATATTTAAGGATTTATTCAAATATAAACAAGAAAAATACAAGGACATGAATAATTTTGGGTGGAGCTGTAGGTATTTCATCCCCGCGAACTGCTCACTTCTCTGCTGTCTTTGTGGCATCGAGGAGTGCTCATGAGAAAAATAAGCGACCCTGCAATCTGATCGAAGAAACCTAGGAGTGATCTTAAAAAAAAAAATTTATGAGCTTCAACACAATGCGGGAAATATATTATATCATAAATGGTTGAGTAGCAAATTGCAAGAACTTCTGAAGCAAAAATTTGCATAATTAGCGGTTGACGAATTTCTCTCAGCACGGATTGTTTTGAAGTGTGTGTGATTTGAACAATGCCTTAAACTTCTTGACTCAATCCTCCAAAACGGAATCATCCTGTAAAGTTCGTTGCTGAGGAATAAAATTCGGCTAATTGCCGCCTCTATCTTCGCATGCACAACGGCTCGCTGTAACTGGCCTGGGAGCGGCGCGGCTCAAACTGATGCCTTTCATAGTCCAATAAATCTATTGGAGTATTTGGGCGGAATCTCTGCCAGCCCTCGGGTATTGAGGACTCGTTAAATCATTACTTCGCAGCATGGTTTCATTAAAAGGTTCAGTTCGTTGGCATTTGGATGTAAGGATTTTCACGTTCAGGTAGGAGAATAAAGCGTCGTTGTGTGGCATAGAGCCGTGCGGCTTCAGTGTTCGTGGACGGATCTCTGAAGCTGCTTCGTGTTAGTCTCGTGTGCAACTCCACTTCAGTTTTAGAACATCGTGTCCACTTGGGACCGAACCTAGCTCATCAATATTCAGTTCATTTACTTTAGGGTGGTTACTTTAGTTGCACTTGGAAATTGTTAGAATTCATTGATTGCTGATCACAAGTAAGAAGAAATCGACATGGGTGAAGTACTCTAACTTTTGTGATATGGTGAAATATGCTGAAAATTAAATATGCTCTTTTTATGTGCTTCCATTTATTCGTAAGTTCGTACAACTATGGAATATGTTTTGTTTAAAGGGAGTTAAGATTTGTGAGGAGCATTCCTAAGTGTATCAGTGAGGAGCATTCTCGTACAGCCAATGTTGTACGAGACAATAAAGTTCAGGCCACAGATTTAAATTCTCGTACATTCTCGTGGTACCTACTAGAATGGAGAAAATCCTACGCTCAAATAATTCACGATATTCTCGCAGAATATTCAAAGGAATTAACTGTATAAAAAAGTGTATGGCGTTGTCAGTATTTCTCCCACGGCATGCAATATTTTGATTTTGCATTCTCTTTTGCGTCGTATGACTTAGTTGCTAACTTTAAAAGCTTGCAGATTATCAAGTAAATTAAAATATTTTTCATGCATGATAATTTTACAAGTTTGTTACTCCAATTGGTTACCAGTAAAAGGAAAGCATTCGAGTTGGCAAACTTAGCGACAGACGAATGTTCAGTGGCGCTTCAAACATGGGAACACGAGCTTCAACCCTGTCCCAAATGTGAAATAAAGCAAAACAGATTCGTTGGTACTTAAATAGGTGTCATAACTGGGGTAACAGAAGGATAAAGAATATAAGGGATAAAGGCTTTCGGAATATCGTCCTCTTGTTCCAATTACCCGACGCGTCTTCCTGCATTTGGCCGAAAGCAGCTGTCGGGTGGGGGTGTACTGGGGACTTGTGATTATTGATGTTTCAGTTCAGTTCTGCGAAGTTATGGTGTAAATTCTAGTTGATGTTCATACTTTGCTGTGTTTGTCACGTTGCAAGGTTTGTTAGTCACGTAAGATTGCTTAGCTTGTTTCCTTCAAGCGGCCTTCTGAACAGTGCGTCCTATTCATCGTTTAGCCTGTGTTAGTATCGCTGGATAAAACTTTTGTCCATCTTAACTTACTGTTTCTTTGCATAGGGAATCCTGAGTGGGAATGCCACCGTGCATGGGTTCTACGTCTAAATGGTCCCACCTTCGTTTGGCTCTCTTTGGATCACATTTCATGTGGACAGGGAGCTTTCAATTAACTAGTAATCAATCAGTAGAGCAGGTTTGAAAGTGTCAAGTTTCGTAAAGAACTCGCTTAACTGTTTAGTTCTACTCTGTATTAAGGAGTTACGAAGTGATAACCTTCAAAATTGCTGCGCATAATATTTCGTCAAAATCTGTGGCCTCTTTAAGGGTATTCATCTTCAGCCGAGTGAGTTTTACTGTAACAACTCGAGAAATGCTTGAACTTCGGCTCACAATGCCACCAGCTTCTCGAGTTATGCCTGGAGTAAGTTAGATGTAAAACACGTTTTCGGTATCTTCTCAGTTGAATAGAGTAGAGTTTGGCTGTAGGGTGTTTTACGAAAGTAATTTACGGAGAGATGTAAAAATTGAACTGAAATTTATTTTCATTGGTTCCAATATGTATGAGTCTAAGTATGACGAATAATTGACGTATTATGAAGTTCAGCGCTCAAGAAATTTGAAAATTCATCAATAAATATTTTTCCTTTGATTTTCAGTCCGTACATTGCCCTGTAGAAGAGAAAAAACAAGTAACTAGTTATTACTTCTTGTTTGGCCATTGAAAACTGCTTTGGAACTAAGTTTATCCAGATTTAATCTTCATCATCGGGAGCTCGGGAAGTTGAGGACGCAGGCCGACACAAAGACGGCAAGGGCCATCAGGGATCAGGGGCGCATTAGCGTAAGCCGCTGCCGCTGGCCGGGCTGACGCGCCGTTCTCAAGTCTACGCCCGCAATATTCAAGTTTGGAGCCGAAGGCGGATTTGCGCTCCAGGAACCTCTTCGCTTACATCTTTTGAAGGCCTTAAAGAAGAATGGAAGGGCTCTCTGATGCGTACTGATGCGCCGCTGAAAAATGTGACTTTGGTTGTTCGGTGTATTTGTGTCTCGTGAAAACCTGAGTTCTCAACTAATATATGTGTACTGACATGCAGCGTAAGCAGGCATGTCGCAGTTCTACGTGGTCAAATTTTTCTATGTTTTCTAATGCGTACCAGGAAAAATAGCCCTACCGTTAAAATATTATTACTGCTAAGGAATCCCCTTCACTCTTGGCTCAAGCAAATAAATATAGATGGGTCTTACAATATTTCTCAAGTCAAGTGAAGGCAGATCGTTTGACATGTATTACCAAAAATTTTTTTTTTAGAGATTAGCCTACACGGTCGAGGGTTAATACGTGGGGTTAATGTCTCAGTCCGTACGCAGTGTTATGATCATATTTGGTGGTGCTTTCGTTCTGTGATCAATAGTGCATCTCGATGGAATTTAGAGTAATTCAATCGTGTTACTCTAGAGTAATTCAATCTACTGGCTGAAATTGTCAGTAGATTTTGCCAAAAAAATATTGTTTAGTTACTTCAATTTAAACTTTCCGATTCGCTAAAGTGCGAAATCTTATAGGAGTTGCAGCCGGTTAGGATTCGTAACTGTTGTTCAACCATTCTGAAAAACTGATCGTCGATAGCTCTGCTAAGAATTTTTTTCCTTGTAATGATATAGCTTCAGAAGTGGCGGAGCTTAATTAAAAGAAATTATTTCTAGTGTTGAATTCAATATTTTCTATAAATCCTTTGATCACAATGGTACTCGAACGCAAAATTCTTAACATGGATTCTTCCAGACATTCAATTACAAAATTATTTGTCAATTACGAGTCCCAGTGAGAAACATTTAGCCCACATGGATGATACCTTCAATAAGACCATGCATCTTCGTCTAGGTAGCCCTCCCAATTGCAGCGGCGAGCGGGATGACCGATGACGGGGGCGGCGGAGTTAGGTATTCCCGGTACGGGCGCCGTTGCCACCTAATAAATTGCGCCCCAGTCCCGACGACGCCTTCCGAATTTTTAAGCGAAACTTCATCGGTGCTAGGACTGGTCGGTCAGCAAAACACGGTCTTTTGGCTGCTGTGAGCGGTTCCGTAAACGTTTGTGTTGAGGCTGGTCGTATTCTCACGATGCAAACATTGTCTTCGACTGAAGGCTCGCCAAGTTATTCTGCAAACGTTTGCATTGGCGCGTATTTTGGTATTATGGGGGAGCAAACATCGTGCGGTAGTGAAGAGGCATAAAGCCGCCGTTCTTTAATCGTTGCTTTCGTTGATGCTCGTTTCCAGATCAAATAAACGCTCGACTAAAGCGTGGATAGTACGAACCGTTTTCTTATGCATCTAATATCTAGTGTTGCCATGAAGGATGCAAAATTATTGAGAGTTTGTGTTTGTTTTGTATGTAAGACGAAGTAAGAACTTTCTGGAGTGCAGTCACCCCCAAGCAGTGATATAAACTTTGTGCTATGCTTTAAGGTTGAGAGCGTTTTCTTTGTGAGGGTTTTGAGTTGGAAGTTTTGGATCGACCGAGTTGAAAAACTATATAAAATGCTGTAGATTACTTGGACTACATTGTGTGTCGTATTGTGTAGTTGTCAGTCAGCAGTGGAGAGTAGCAATAGGTATATGCGCAAGAACTTGACCAGATGATTTTAGTTATTAGATATTTCGATATTAACTCATGTGCAAATTTGTTTATATCGGAATAGTGGTAACTTCAAAGTCAGAACTTTGGGCCACTACCAGTGTTCCATGCTAAGTAAGGCACCGAAATAACTTGCTCAGTGGCACCTTTGGGATTACTAGAGATAAACACTTGGGAATTTTTTGCGGGCGGAGGGTTCATACGAGGACAGGGTTCCCTAAACCTCATTTCGGAATTAGTTAAGCAGAAGACTGCCAAAAATTCAACGTGCTGCAGAGTCGGAGTTCGTAAATACGTGCTTAGCCACTGAAACGTGCTGATGTGAGGATTTTAACTTCTGTCGTTGCTCTGTTGAAAACAATAAGAATAATCTTTCAAGGGATAAAACAACTCAAATTTACAGATGTTCAGTTTTATTGAGATAAATATAAAAATCGATGCGGAAACTATTCTTGCTTATAGAGAAATTTATAGAGTTTTTTAATTTTGGTTCCATGGATGAAATTCATGATCGTTTGACTCTTTTTGCTGTCATTCTTTAATGAATTTTGACAACAGATCCATAGTGTTTGATAAGTTTTAGTTCAACAGGAGAGGTACGTGAACGTTTAATTGATTCCTTCTTGCCTGTTATTCTTTTTTAATTTCGGCGGGTAAATTTTGCCGGAGAACTGTTAATATGGAGCAATCGTTATTAATATGCACGAGAACAACTGACAGCTTTTATTTTGCTGAAATATACGTATTTCGTCTTGCTCAGGTGTACATTAATTTGAAAAATGTAGCCATAACTTAAACATAGGAAGAAAAAACGAATGCTTAGTTCAATTGAGCGTGAAATTATATGTTAAGTTAAAACATAAATCATCTAAGGTACTTAGCTCTTTGATGAATCAAATAAGTTTACAGTGAACAAAATTGGGTGCAGTGCATTAGACGATTTTACACGACAAGAGACGCGGTAGCACTTATTAAATAAGTGGAGTATTTAGCAAACAGGCTTTCATGCCTTGTGCACACGGGTACTTATTCCAACTGGTTTAGAAGAAAACAACAATAATTTAAGACTAGGCTGAACTTATTAACTGAAGCGCTACGAATTTGTATCCAGAGTCCTCATTGTGTTGAGCAAAGAAGGTTACAACGGAAATCTTGCAATTTTTAATATGTCATTGAGTGATTGTTGGAAATGATTATAATCAGCTCTTTCTTTACAGGTTTAATTTTTATTGTGAATCATGTTCACTCAAAATCTGAGAACTTTTTCAAGGTGAAATTCAGTTTGGAATTCCAAATTACCTTTGTTTGTCTAATGAAGGACTGAGTGGACGCTTCAGTGAGCTCAAACTGTTGCTCTCAAACTGTGATTTTTGAGCAATAACCGTGCAGCGAAAATTTGTGATGCCTCTCCCCGGAATTATTGCTCATCGTGTGGATCGTTAGCTAGAAAACGTCCAGTTTGCACTGGAGTTGTGAGTGTCTTTCGGTACTTGCAAAGGCGGCGCAATGAGTGCCTCGAGAAGGGCTTAAATTTGCTCAGTTGGTGTTGTGAATGTAGTTTTTGTAAGAATAAATTGCTGGTAATATCTACACATATCGGTTTCCTAGTGTACAATATTCATTATCAAGTTTCGAACATGGAAATGCGGGTGTTTGTGCTAGGACACTGTTGATAATAGATCATGAGACAGAAATCAGTGATTTTTAGAAGTTGTGTGTGTTGCGGGCATGTGTCGTTCATGGTACGGTGAATTAATTGTTTATTTACTGTGAATGAAAATCAAGCGAGTTACAAATTGTGAGGGCATATTTTGGAAAGTATACGCTATATGAAAAAAGCTTCGCATGCTAAAACGCTAGCTGGGAAAACATCGCTGGAAGAAGCTTGCAACGTAGAAGTTGACATGTCGACAGAAAGATTAAGGTTCAAAGCTACTGAAAAACGCGTGGTCTCAAGCGAAGATGCTGCCTGGACATTTCATGACCCAACATCCTTGTAACACGTCCGCCGAACAGGAGTCTTGTGTCGGTCGAAGCAACGACATGAGCTGGAGAGTTATTTTTGGACCCCATGTGGAACCCTGCTCAGGCAACAGAATGCGTAGGTTTTCTTTCAAATTGTAATTTGTGATCAGAAAATCTAGACGATCAATATTCATTTGAAAATTTATTGCATCTTGAGAAATTAATTTCTCCAATTTGATGGTGAGCTGAAAATTTTCGCTGTAAAACGTAACTTTGTGATGTTGATTGGTTGGAATCCGTTTGAGAAAGTGATAGTTCAACAAAATTGTTGTTGGATTTAGTTGCTCATTGAATTTAAGTGAGGGGCTCAGACGACTAGTACCCAATTCCTGCGAGGAAAGATTAATATCTTGAAACCTAGGGCCCAGCCACGTAAAAATTTTACGAATTTACAACGAGTTTTTACAGTTATTGAATGTGTCGACCAGATAGGCTACCCATGTGCTCGTAGCACTGCTACCGAGCGCTTCTTGATACCGGACTGACTCGACCCCCGGCGGGCTGATGCGACGACTGCGTTAGGGACCTGGTACGATGCCCACCATCTGCGTGGCACGAGATAATCAGCTTCGTGTAGTGATGCAGTAGGACGTGTTCAACGACTGAACGTCGTTTAAATAACAAGGTTATTGGTTAACAATATGCTGTCAACACCGATCGAGTGATCCAGAAGTATTGATCTCGGATAAAACGAAGAACTGGATTTTTGCTAAGCCACACAGTGAATTCAGAAGTCGTACCCTCGCTTGTGAACACGAGTTTTGAGGTCCCTTTAGCACTGCCACCAGGATTGACAAACCAGTTGATCGTTTTACAATCGCTTTCGCAGCATCGATATACCGAAAAAACTCGTTCTTTGTTTCATCCACTGGTACTGAACGCCAGCAAGTTACAGAACGGGCTTCAGACACCTTTTTTGGCAATGAAACCATACTATTACTTAGCACCTACGGCAAGTCGTGTCCTTCATGTACAACTGAATTGCTGACTTCTGAGAACACCTGGGCTATTATGAATTCTTCATGGACCAAATGAGAATTGCTCCGCGCAACACGTACCTCGCCAAGTGTTGAAGGCCACTGATAAGAGAAGAGAGCGAGTGCGGCTAGATTACCTTGAAGTCATGACGACGAGTGGCGGACTGGTGCAGCAGGTCCTCTGGAGCGCCTGCGTCGCCTGTCTCATAACAGGTGAGTGATCCATTGTTGCTCTTTGGCTTCTTTTGCTTCTGAAATAGCCTTAATTTGTCTACGGAATTCTTCGGCGTCATGTGCCATCTTTCAGGGCAACAATTATAGCACTTGCTGCTGGCGTCCCCTCACGTCCCTGAGAGGCTGTTTATTTGAGTGTTGTCTGCCAGTCGTGGTGCTGGTGGTGTTGCCTGCCAGTCGTGGTGCTGGTGGCGTTGTCTGCCAGTCGTGGTGCTGGTGGCGTTGTCTGCCAGTCGTGGTGCTTGTGGTGTTCATTTTAACCCTTTGATATCCTGACAAAGGATTAGGTTTTGTCTCAGAAGTGGCGAAGTGTGACGCACATTGAAAATAGTAAATGATAGTTTTAAAGTGGTACCTAGATTAACAATTTTTAGGTTCCTGCGGCCCTATGTTTGCATAAGAAAAGCACTACAACATTTTGTGCTGGTTGTCTGCTTAGTTACCTCAAGACCTCAAAGGACTATCCCTTTAACTGTCTGTGCGGATTTCTAAATTTAATTTCACGAGGATACTGATAGTTTTTGGTTTATTGCAAACTGTATCATTTTTGGAAGGGTGCACATAAAGGCCGTAGCTAGTTTTCACCAATCCGTCGAATGCAGCCTTATTTTTTTATAACAGCTAAATTAACCCTCATTCCATAAGACAGCTTAAAGTTATGGTTGAAAGCTGAATGCAGCCTCATATCGTCCAAATAATTTGGCAGGTGAAGGGTCGAGTGTCCATTGTGTTGTAGGCCGTGCGCCCGCTCCGATCCGTGAGCTGGTTATCTTCGTGCGCTGTGCCTTGTGTGCGCTCGCGACTTGACCTCTTGACGTGTATTTAGGCCGGAAAATTGGGCAACTTTCAACTGCGCGCAGCTTGGCGGTAGTGCTCTGTTTTCAAGCAACTCGTCTGTCGTACGGCTCAGAAAAATCCTTTAAAAACAGTACAAATTTTTAGGTAACTTTGAATTCGCTACAATAAGAATTCTTGATGGGTAACAAGCTGTGAGAATATTTTACGAACGTTATTTCGTTTGGGGAATGTTGGCGAGTTTGATGAGGGTGGCCTATAACTTGGTACCTTATTTAAACGAAGATAGCAAGAGAATTGGAGAGATGTACAAAAAATACAAAAATGTACAAATTTTTTTTTGAAAAAATCACGTAAATATCACATGAAATGGATTTTAAATTTCTTCAACGAAGTGTATCAGTACTTCAAGTAAAATCGTTGCATTATGTTTTTAAAAGTAGTAAGATTTTGCCTTCAAAATAAACAGCGATACAAAAAGTGTCCGGTAAAGTGTAACTTTACCTCAAATACAATAGTTCAACTATTGCAACCAAGAGGAATTACGAGAATACTTTCGATGATGTAAGAAATGAAACACAAAAGGGAAGCGTTGCTGTGTTGAAATAAAAAGAATCCTGGCGGCCAACAGGAGACAGGCACATTAGTAACAGACCGCAGGCCGCTCGAACTGATCGATGCTCTACATGCCCGTGTGGCCAGGGTCGGTGGGCGGCCCAAGACTTGGACGTGATGCTCCATTGAACTGGAAATGTGGTAGTTTTCAGCATCTCGCTGCAAAGCGTTCTCTACAAAAAATATTATCTAAATTGACTCATTTGATAGGTAATAGATAAATGTCGAGGAATGAAATTCATCACTGAAATAAAAAATCTGTTTCACTGATTTGAACGTTACGTGGAAGTCACTGTATTTCATACTTACATACGTATGTTTAATTAAAACCTCAAATAGTCTTTATGCCCTCGAATTTAGCGTAATTTACTAGCGTTTGTAGCTTGCCCACTTTTTTTTAGACCATACCGCGTATATGAGCCACCCCGTACACGTGCTCAATTTCTCTTTAGTTTTTGTCTCCGAATCAAAATAGTGCGCATTGCTATTTTCTATCACGCTTCAAAGTAGTGCGCATTGCTATTTTCTCTCGTGCATCAAAGTAGTGCCCATTGCTATTTTCTCTCATGCATTAAAGTAGTGCCCATTGCTATTTTCTTTCATGCATCAAAGTAGTGCCCATTGCTATTTTCTCTCGTGCATCAAAGTAGTGCCCATTGGTATTTTCTCTCAAGCATTAAAGTAGTGCCCATTGCTATTTTCTCTCATGAATCAAAGAAGTGCCCATTGCTATTTTCTTTCATGCATCAAAGTAGTGCCCATTGCTATTTTTTCTCATGCATCAAAGTAGTGCCCATTGCTATTTTCTCTCATACATCAAAGAAGTGCCCATTGCTATTTTCTCTCATGCATCAAAGAAGTGCGCATTGCTGTGTTCATTCATGCAGGCTTATGTGTGCGTTGACAATAAAGAGTGGCCGTGCGTCTTGAACAAATGCGTGGGATTTTTCCCTCGTGTTCCTGCCACAGGCCCGTTTGCTTGCAAAAATGTTACTGATTATTGCATTTACTGGAGGTCGGTTGCTTTGCCCTAAGAAGCCAAGTTCTTTGGGCAGCATTGTAGTTATTGTGCGATAGGTTTCTGACATAAGAACTATTTTTCGATGTCTTACCGAAGAATGAGAGTGTAAAATTGTTGTGATTAACATGGAGGTCGTTTTAACGTCATTTTCGTGACCAAGTGCTTTTTCTTAATTGGTCCACTACAGCGCGCATTGTGCCATTTGGTAACACCAGAGCTACCCTTAATACTTGTGCAAGGCTTAGAAGGTGAATTGGGACACTCTAAAGAAATTGATTTCCTATTATTCAGGTAATACCTATGATTAAAAATCCTATATAGTAGTGATCTAAGGCTTAAATTTCATGAAAAAAAAACAATTGCTAATGGTGTTGAACTAAAGCTCAGGACTGATGCGGCAGATTGTACTCTACCTGCCACCGACAGCGCAGCTGCAACAGTTGAAGCCACTTTATGTGTCGGAAGTTCTGTGTTCCGAAGTGTAGCGAGGGACCAGACGAGGAAGGCATTGAACGAAAATCTGTCAGCCCGAGAAGGGATCTGAAACTCTAAATTTTCTAGCAGGCTTGAAGCGCTCCATAGAAGCATATCTCATTTAGTCAATGGTTGCATTAGCGAACATTAGAAATTTGTGCAAAATGACGATTTCAGTTACTATAAGACTCGACTCCAAGCGGATGTCTGGCTGCAGAAGACGTTAAAATACCCAAACTTCACGCTCAAAGGTCAATGGGAAGGAAAGAAGCTCATTATCATTGGACCATGTGAAAAGACGAGGGGAATTTATTTGCTTCTTCGTAGCTGAAAAGCAGTTCATTGTTGATAAGGTCGCGAATCGATAAACTCGATAATTGCTCTTGACCTATCAAATGTTCTTATCATAGAGAGGAAAAATCCTATCTCCTTCATGGTGTTCGCAGGAGTTTCAAGCGACGTAAAAGTCATGCCCCCTCATTTTAAAGAAGCTGACTCAAAATTACCAGTGCTGTATATACGGGGATCCTGGAGACAGCCTTGTTACTCTGGTTTAAGAAGATTTACGTTCGACAGCAAGTTATGTTCTTTCATGACAATGCGCCCGCTCATGGGGCCAGAACATATGACCTCGTCAATGAAAAAGTGCCACTGTTTGTACCTGAAGATCTTCGATCGTCTAACTCGATAGATTTGAATCCTTGGGATTATTGACCTGAGGTGCGAAGTTCAGAAAGCGTCGAATGATGCGTCTCCAGCAGATCATTGATGCTGAGGGCTCGCATATAGAGTGGATTAATACCCTAGAGCCATGGGCTAGGCCATAGGGTTAGGTTAGGTAGATTTTTCTATTTACGCTATCGGAATTAGGGTCCCTAGGATTACCTATTACGTTATCTTTGGGAATTAGATACTTTGTGTCGACTTTGCATCTTTCTATTTTCATACCATCTTCTAAGATTATTTCGTCATCTTTTCATCTTCTTCCTGCTTACCTTGCTTTTTCTATGCGCCGGGAATGTTTTGTTGGAGCACACCTGTACCTAGATTTCAGGTTTTCAAAAAGTCCATACAAAATGGTTCCTTCTTTTCGCTCTCTTTGCATCACATCTCATGTGGGTCGTAGGGCCTTTATCATCTAATTTAATCTAATCCAACCTAGAGTGGATTAATTGTAAATCTGTAAACTAAGGGATTTCACTCAGAACATTATTATTGTATCACGTATTATTCCCTCCGAAGCACATTAGGTTTGGAATTGTTATTCAATTGGTTTGCAAAGTGCCACTTACCGCCGGTGCTGCCCTGAGCACGCTGGGCCTGAAGATCAAGATGCCAAAAGGATGATCATCTCAAACTAAGCAATGCGCTGTAAATTCTGCTTCAGCTAATTGCCAGTTATTTTTTATGAGTAGCTGAGCTTTGATACTCATCAACTTAGCAATAATTCCTGCATATATTTATGCACTAAATGGAATAAACACACTCCATCGACGCCTTCAACTGCAAAATGAAGAGAGAAACTTGTTTTTAGTTCATTAGATTTATGCGTTATAATTAGAAAATTCACTCGGGTTGACTAGTGATAAATTCTAAAAGCTTTTCATTACTCGGTATTTTTGTGAGAAAATTGCGGATGCCCTCGACGCCATTGCTCCCAGCAGGCGGAGTCGGCGCGACAGGAGATTTTCCAGGCCTCCGGAAAAGCGCGCTGCTCCAAAAATCCTTTTCGAAGTCCGAATTTATCGTCTGGCAAGCAAAATTTACTGCGACAGCCGCGTAAATTCTGCTGAATTCTTATAAAGAGAGAGCAGCGGTCACATGCAGGTACATCAGTGTACGGGATCACTGCGTCAGGCGCCTTAATGATGGAAGAAACAGAGCATAGTTGGAGCCGCTGTTGTCTGTAAAGATAGTAGTTTTCCCGGCTCATCGTAACAAACGATCAAAGTACGTTGCATCACGCACATGTAGGGATCATTCTGGTAAATATGTGTAATAGTGAATTTTTGCTGTTGCCAGTAATGGAAGAGCTGCACTCGGTCTTATGTACCGTGTTTCGCGCTTGAAGGGGCTTAGAGCTGCTCTAGGGTTTCCATCGCAATCCTATGCATTACTGATAAGAATTGGCTGTGAGACACTTCTGGCTTCTTTACTACAAGTGGCGGTAAATATTTCATTTTTTGCTGGTGAGCGGCCGACATTCTCGAGACTAGACCCTGGCGAGTGTGTTGGTCTCCTGCGTGTCGTAAGAACTTGGGGCCTGGACCGATTGAGTAACGTTCAGGAGATGTCGGTTCTCGCTCCTTTGTATACTTCAGAGACCGTTTTTCATCAGTGAACATTGCTATTCGGTGCCGATACGGGAAAATTTGCATGACTGTGGTATTACCAGACTCGGTATCTTTCAGGTAGACTTCATCTCGTTCTTTACCATGCGGAGGAGCTGGTTGTCTCATCCAAGAGTGCCTGCGATACTTTTCGGTTCTTCCTCACTCAGTAATTGCTCTCATATTTTCACAGCCGTTGCACTCCTAATCTGTGTTAAGTGAATTGAATTCCAACCGTTAGGTTTCGACCATCGCACACGCGCTCGGATATGGAGTGTGGATAATTTCATGCCACGTTCGTTTCTCTGTCTCTATTTTGGATCCATAATTTAACTTTCAAAAATACGCAGGATTTTATTCTGAAAGCCTTTTTGTAAAGCTCTTGCTAGTTTTCACTTCAATGAATGTTGTGCTGTAAAGATCCTACTTTCTGCAGTGTTTTGTGTTTTTGATAGAATAGTCGGCTCTAATTCCTAATGCAATTTCCTTGACACAGTTGTCACATTTTTTCCTATTATTTACCTTTTGAAATTACTTTGAGATTTTATTCCTACAGATTCTCCTGCAGCTTTCATTGCATTTTTGGAGATGAAAGGCAATAGATGTTATCGGAAGCAATAACATAATTTTCCTTGCATTGGCGTCTAGTTATTCTAGTATCAGGGAAACTGAATTCAAGGCACGTAAACTGCATTTCATGCCTTCGATAGCCAGGCATTACATTTGAAACTGACCCTTCCTACATTACCAGTGAATGTAGAGTTGAGCGCTCGCTTTTATGTAAATTTCCAACGCATCACATCTTATGAGTTCAATTTGATAACCTTTTTAAGCTTCTATTTTTGGATTGTTTGTCACCAAACTTTTTAGTCATAGAGGAGGGGAGCTGGGGTTCTTTGAGGTTTGTTTCCTTTCCAGAATATTTAGGATTTCAAACCGTTTTTGATGCGAAAGAGGGCTTTTTGATAGTGTCTGTTTTCGTTGATTGTTTCTGGAGAAGTCGCACTCTTCATCGGTTTATTTGGCAATTGTTGGTGACTATTCTAGGTTGTTAAATGATCTGTCATATACTTAAATGACAGATATAATTTAACATTTTTTCCTTCTCTGCTATATTCACTGATGAAGCCAAAGTACCTTGCATAGAAACTCGAGCTTGAGGTTACTCTTATTGTAGGTTTCTTCTTCTCGGTATTTTCTGTTATCTTATTTCAAGGCTTATACTGTTCTTGTTTCCCCCATCTGTTAAGCTTTGCTGCGCCGCTCGATTGAGCCATGGCGAGTTACGCTCTGGTGACCGCTCTGATTACGCTAAAATTGTGCTTTATCCCTGGACATTTTATCCCTTACTATCTGCTAAGTACGAGTTTACTTGAACTTCATCGTCACGAGAAAATTGACGTCTTATAATTTTATACGGGCATAAAGTTACTTTTTGTGTGCAGTACTGAAACTTCCATCTAAATTTTAGACGCAATACTTTTTTGTATGAAGCCCTTGGTGGGAACATTGAGCCAAGCGTCTCTGTGCACCTCACACCGTCCCTCTGCTTGGTCTCTCTTGTTCCGGCCTCCACGGGCGCTTATTTCTGGACTCTGCATCAGCCTGCCTGAAATGCTGCTGAATTTCTGCTGCCACTTCACGGAGAGTCAAACTTTATTGGGGCTACTTGCGGCTAGCCTAT
>VOMN01023037.1:0-21296 GCA_014899125.1 Orchestia grillus | reverse complement strand
CCCTCTTACAGCCCTCCGGGCTCACGAACCCTCAACAATCAGCCCACATCGCTAATCAATGGGATTTGAAGCAAATGGCCTGTGTGCCGATCATGAAAATATGCAAATTTACTACACCTTCCAGAACATAAATAGGGCGACTAGAAACTTCTAAAGAGTTCATGAACGATGCAACGAAGCCGGCAAAGAAGCACAAAATGCATCACATTCGAGACAGAGGTTCAAAGCGCAGCAGCACGTAAACTTTTATGTATTCTATTTTATATCGATACACAATCCGCTTTACGCCTCTTAGCCCATCATTTTTAAACTAAAACTACACCTAATTATCCAGAGGGCTTAGCTGAAACTAAGCTTCTTCATACAGTCTCATTAAAAGCACCAGAAGCGACCGTGATAGATGCCAGCATTCAATCCTAGCAAGATTATGTCTAGCATTCAGTAAGTCTAGTGAATAATCTGGCAGAGAAATAAAGCGAAGTGTATATAAAATGTAACATTGCCTCAAATATTATAGAAACTGGTGCTTGTATAGGTTTGCTCTGAAACTACAATTTAGAAATGTTGGTCAGCATGGTTCCTCCGTATTATAACATTTAATTATTCGTTAGATCAAAAAGCAACTCCTGGCAGCATCTACATGAATTTTTCGTATACTCTTCGTCAAAAACTCCTTACCCTTCCCTTGATACTCGAGTTCAAAGCAAAGCCTTCTTCCTTTTCTTGAGCGACTATTTGTGTGGCCATTCTGAAAATGTCTAGGATTGAGTTCATGTTTACTCCCTAATAATTAAAAAATCCGTGCAGATAATGCATGCGATTATATGAATAGATTTCCAATTCAAGAAAACTCCCCGATCCCAACATAATAACGGCATACTCTTCATACCCGGATGCGCTGCTGATTGAAATGTACAAAATAGAACAAAATCAAAACACATTTGTACATTTTACATAACCCTAACATTTTTTCTTAGGGAGTGTAGCAGCAAAACTGTACGTTAAATTGAGGGTTACTCAGTCAGATTTTGATTAGTTCGCTTATAGAAAGCATTTCACTCAATTGGATCGACTCGAAGATTGACTCCAAAATTTATGCCCCCAATTAAGAATGCACACGGTAGGAACTCTGATGGAATTTTGCCAAACTTGCATTTCTGTCTTTTAACTCAAGCTCATCTTACGATCTTCCTGGAAACACTGCAGGAAGATCGCATCAAAATTCCCAAGACCGCATTGACGTTGTCATTCGACATAACGTTGACGACGAACGACCGCAGGCAATGTCGTGTTCTAAAATGTCCTATGTTCCGACGTCCATCTTTGAGCCCTCAACTCGGCTTCGAATATGGAGGGCGAACGAGGGGTCATTTGTAAGGGTTAGTGAGGCGTGAGCAGCCGTTTGGCAGGCGCCGCAGCAGACTGCCACTCGTCACACTGCCCACAAAACGTCTCCACTTGCACCTCATTAAGAAGCAGCACACATTGAAATTGTGTTGATCAGTGTGAAAAATAATGAGCTAATCTTGGTTTTTACGTACGCTGGGTCTCTCAGATAACTTCATGAACGTTGAGTAGGAATGAAAGAAAAATAATCATTTGTTTTGGAAATAGGAATGAAAATATAGAAGAGAGAAATCTTTGTGTAAAAAAATCATACAACAGCGCATTAAAAGTGAGTTAATCGACTTTATAATAACAAGGGATCGTACGTCATTAGATAAAAGATTGATGTGATAAACAAAACCAACAAAGTGATGTCAAATTCCTTTCTGAAACACAAATTTTGAAACATGAAGCATTTCTATTGTAACTTTGGTGACTCAAATTCTTACTGCAATAAAAAGTTATACTATTGACACTATTTGTTAATCTAATTTATTCCCAGAGGGTATTTTAACATCTGCCAATTGTCTCGTCCTTTGTTATCACAAATGAGCTACAATTCAAGTACAAACTTCAACAACTTGGATCGACACGAACACAGTCAAACTCTATCACGACAATACAAGTCCCTTCCCCGGAACAAAACTGGTAGAAGATAACAAAAAACTTCAACCCAAAAAACACGCAATTTTCATGTATTATTTCTATTGCATACAATAAATCTCCAATTACTGAGTATCGTTTTTCGAGACGTAGAGCCAAAATACGAGTAACCATAACATTAATGGTGTGAGCGTGAATGTCAGGTGCCCTAAGAAATTTAGAGCGTTTTTTGCAAATTTCAAAGAAAGTCATGGAACTAAGAAAATATAGTTTATGCATGAACATAACTTCCACTCATACCTGAACTTATTTTCCCCAAAAACTGACGTAATATTTTCAAATGAAACAATTTATATTTGGACGCAAATGAAAATTCCGAAAGTCCACTAGAGCTTTTCCTCAGCACGCTCTACTCAGCCACACAAAAAATTGTCTTCACATGTTGACCACGATTGGCGACCGCGGTAGGTTCGCATTGCTGTCGATAGGTTCTAGCATTACAGGTTCAATGCATTGTATCACAGAATTTGTCAATATGAAATTAAAATATGATAATTAAAATTGTATTTCTTAATATGCGTGCACAAAACATGTTTGTTCACATCACGTTTCTGGAAAGTTTAGCATGATCACATATGTATGGCGCTCATCGCAACCAACGCTCTAAGACAAAAAAAGGTGATAATCCGTAGGAAAAGTATGTGGCGAACATAGCGAATGAGGTATCTGTTTTCAGCCTGAGGTCTTCAACTATTCGGTTTGTGGGACTAGCAACATGTTATCATGCACGAAAACGATGTTTTCATCGATTCAACAATCCAGAATGCTTCTGATTCATTTCCTCGATTGCTAATAACCTCCAAACTTTTTGCAACAATGGATATGACTAAAAATCATGCTGCTCAGGAGGGGCTAGGAATTTTGCAGGTAAGATTTTTCATGGGGCTACGGAAGTTTGGACCTAAACTACAATTCTCATCCTTTAGGGAAATAAAGCCCTAACTCGCACGAGCTAGATGTCAAAGTTCTCTTCTTATTGGTAACCGAGAGAGGAAGTCTTAAATTTAATTAAACTATTAGTTAGTTTCAAGTTCCGTACCCACACGAGTGGTAGGGAGCTTAGCATGACCCAAAGAGAGCGAAAAGAAGGGACCATGAGTACGGTTTTTAGAAAACGTGAAATCTATGCACAGATTTGTTCCCACACAAGATTCCCTGTGTATAGCAAGAGCAAATGAAAAAGTTAGAGGAAGAAAAGATAAAGAATAGTCGGAGACGAAAACATAAAAAGATTGAGAATAGTCGGAGAAGACATGAAAATGCAAAGAAGCAAAGTGGGCACGAAAGATAAACATCCCGAAAGCCTATAACTAGAGTTGAGGTAACTTAAATTTCAGAAACATCAGACCCCATAAGCCAATACTCCAAATATACGATGGCAAGAAACCGATAGGTCGGACTCAACTCGAGTCATGGCCTCGTATCATAAAGAAGAGCGAGATGCTATTGAGGTCGAAAACCTACACGAGGGCAAATAAACAGTTTCGAAACCCGTATCGAGAGCGTTGAGTCCTGCACCTGAAACTGATTTTATTGTTATGAAAATAACGGACTGAGCGAGATAAGTTCTCTGCAACAATAGACAATGCGGATTGCAGTATCATGTAGAGAAGCAGAAGAGAAGTAAGTGTGCACTACGAAAACTCAATTTTTTTCATGTCGCTAGTACCAAAGTTTTCCTTAAAAAAATCTGGTTTAGATAAGCCAAAATGAGCCATCGTTCTCAGGACTCGCATGCTGGGCTCCTTTGTAAATTCCTCGGTTTCCGTGCAAAATTGGCTGAATCCATTCTGAAAACGAATCGTGTAAAATTTATACCCTATGTTTGATTAGTCAATTACAATTTAAAAAAAATTAAATGCGTGAAATGAAAAGCCAATAAATTTTGCTGAAGCGTGACAAGCAGCTTCTACCATTAGCAACCTTTTGACTTTCAGAACAAATTAAAATCGCGCTTTTACAGATCATTCCACATTATTCCATGAATTCAACCCCCTTATAACTCATGCATATAGTATCTCATTGATTACACTATAATTTGAGCCCTCTTGTTGGTATAAGTTCGAATTTTCAGGCTATTTTTTAGCATGAACTACAAATGTGAAATCTGTTTCAAGAGTGGGTTTGAGTTACTCAATATAATGAGTCTAAGTCTGGATCACTCCGCGATCTTACATACTGCCGATAATTTTTGTTCCCACCAGGTGTGCGACATGAAAATAAGCTGAAAACAAATTTTGAATTTAATTATCGTATAACGTCCACATTTTTGCCTAAAGAAACATGAAAGACCTATTACAGTCAGTCTTGTCGCAAGTCCTGGTGGTGGGCAAAAAGTGTTTCCTATAACGCATCGTCACTGGCGATGCGAACTGTTGTTTTTACATCGATACAAAACAGTGAGAAGTGTGTGCCAGTCCCGACACGCAATCAATCTTGTCCCTTAGGTCTTGAGGGTACCAATTTGATGTTGCCGTTAATTTTGCCAATTTGAAATTGACTGAAAATTTTTGGGCCTTTGCACAGTGTTACTGTATGTAGATGAACGGTAATTTACTTGAAAAGCAGCAATATTGAAAGTCATGCAAGTTTTGTCAAAAATGTTCCTGCTCTATCTCCTTGATGAAAAACATTTAGAACTAGTCAAATCCAAAAACCAATTTTATTCCTTAAATATTGTCGGAACTACCAAAACAATCGAAAAATCAAATTTGATCACCTGCATAGAAATAATTTACTTTAGACATTTAGTTTTTCCTGAAAATATCTTGTGAAACGTTAGAATGTACCGTTTCCGTGGCTCGCAGTATTGTAACTTCAACTTGGACTTATATACTCAAGTATCGAACGTTTGTTCATTCACAGATATTCGCAGTTCGTACACTTGCATAGCTAATTGATCATTGTTACTGAAGGAGCTTATTCAGCTCGATAATGAGGTACTATATAGCCTACACTATTGAGAAGAAACAATCTTTACTTGAATTATGAAAACAAAATTCAAGTTGTGAGGAACGACGAAAGAAGAAAACAAAATGAAAGAAGATTGCAATCATTCTTCAACTTCTTGACTGGAGTCCTTGTTTCTACAATCAGGGTTACTTCGGTGTACATGGGGAATAGAAGAAATACATGTATTCGCAACCACGATCACTTAAACCTTAAAAAAAATTAAATTCATGCTCTACTCACAGACTGATGACGGAGCTGTAGTAGAAATCGACGTCCCCCGTGGGAACAGAGGCGTACCCGCCGCTGTCGCACACCATGGCAGTCAGCATCTCCAAATAAACATTGGTGGTGTCATTATCATTCGTCGATTTCGTCTTATCATCGCCAATTTGGCCGCTCATCCATTGAACTTCTTCATCGACTTTTTTTTTAGGAAATACCACAGAACCGTAAAGGTCGGGAATTTGCTCCTTAATAATTTCAGGAACGAAATTGGTGGAGGAGGACGAGTCGGAGCCAGGATCACCGTCCCCATGCTGGCGTCCATAGCGTTCCGAAGAGATGCGCTGGCGCCGGTTGTCAAGCAGTTGTTTATGGACGGAATCGAAATCCAAGTTTTCCAATGAGCGACCATCATTCTTGTCTTCGGAAGTACTTCGGTAGGACGGATTCAGTTCAATTATTTTTTCCCTCATGGGCGGGCCACGTTGAGTATGCCCGAAGTGCCGAATATCACGCTTACGTTTTCTGTCGCCTTGCCTGTGGCTAGATTGTTCTCTGAGCATCCCAGATGACGATGGTTTGGCTTTCAGTTTCGAGTGTTGGAATAGTTTGGTGAAGTTCTGTATTAGTTTAGGGTGCAGTATGAACGGTAAGCTACCTACGTAGTGGGACTTCTGATTGATGTAAGAAGTGAGGAGAGTCGGAGTGGCAGAAGGTATCAAGGAAACCCATTTCTGAGAAGCAAAAGTTGGTGACGGCACGGCAGAACAAGAACAGTTTTTGGGACAATTTCCTACAGTTGGCATTTGAGTGCTGCTCGTTGGTGACGCTAATAATAGGAACAGAAGGAGGAAAGTGTTCGCCCACTTTTTCGTGAGCCATTGGGCCATTGAAACTTGTTGACAGAATACGATGCAAATGTCTTTCCATTTGTCCAAAACAAAGTCAACGAAAAAAATGAGTAGTTTGAAAAAGTACAGTCGTAGTGTACTTAAAGCCATGGCTTTGGTTTGAAGGTTCGGGCAGTGAAAAGGAATATCGACTGACGGGCGACGATTTTTATCATAGTGATCATAGGATAAAGGGTGCTTATTAAACGTACAACTTTGCCGCCTCCAAAAGGGGAAACATAAAGTTGGAATGTTCCAAAGCCAGTTTCTCCGAGCTTCATCGCAGTGCAGGGCTTCATCTCTCGCATCAGGACGCGGTAAAACAGACGATAGCGAAGAAAATTCGTTTGCATGAGATGTGTGTAACCAAGTAGGGCACGAATGGTCGATGGGAATGAAGATCTGACTAGGAATACCATAGTCCGGCGATACTCTGAAGCTTTCGTACTTGCTGGTAGAAGAAAATGAAGCCTTCAGACTTTCAGCTCCACTGTCATTGATAATCATCATCATGCAGAATAATCGTTAAGCTTAGAAACGCAGTACAGAATAAATAGAAAGTCTCGAAGGAAGATTTACGCACTGTTCAAGCACGGCTATTCAGATGTACACGCTAAGCTTACGCTGTATAAATTCAAGCACGAATCCCACCTCGCGCTTCGGGGAAAATTAAAAAACGTGATTTGTTCACGACCACTCAGAGAAAACGATCGATGCATAAAGGTAGCGCGTAGAGACGACTGATAAACACGCCGAGCAGCGAACATAGTTGAGAATTTCAAAGTCTGGAACGTAGGACAGTCTGTACAGACGCACTCATGTTGAAGGGTGACGGTAAGGTGCAGAGAGCAGGCCAGGGAGTCATTGCAAGGCCACCAGACGTGACTTGGATACCGTTGGTTTCTGAAACGAGGAAAAAAGATGTGTTATGAACTTTCGCAAAGACTGAAATTATTCAGGTTTGCGATCAGAGTGTGTAATCCTGAACTCTACAAAAAACAAACTCATGACTGATGATACAGCTATAGTTTCTTAAGACTGTCAGATCTCATTCGTCCCTTAGATCTCATTTGTGACACTTCTATCTTTGAGCTCACCGAAAATTCCAGAAACGCTCAATGAAGCAGTTAAAGTTTTGCGGCAAATTAGGGTCGTTGGTTCTGGAGCGCCGTTCAGACTATGTGTGTTAGCATAGCCCGTTAGTGCAGACTGGCACATTAAGCTGCTTTGCATTTTGCCAGACCGTTGAGAGCGCTTCCAAAGCGTCGAGTTCTCACCTAAGCGCCTATGAAAAGACCATAACGAGATGGCTGAGCTACGCTCGAAATGTCCAGAACGTTCGACGTTGCTTTGAAATTTGAAAGCGTTCTCGAAATGAAAGAAATCAGCTGCAATAAATTACAGTAAAACAAATCTTGTCATTTCAGCGTGAGAGTTGAGAGGAGCAAATAAGAACGATTACATATAATTAATATACAACTGACGAGGTTAGCAGCCTGAATGCTCCGTCTATGTACAAACAAAACTTTAATAGGTTTCAAACGTTTCAAAGTTAATGATATTCGACGACATGAAAACACCAACATAATTGATTTCTAACAGTATAAAAAAAACTCGTGTTAAAACTAGAATGATTAACAACGACTTACCTCTAATTTTAAAAAGGTTCACTTACACGCCAAAGCTATAAACTGTCCCTGGATTTCCACGTTGCCTGCAGCCTGACACTGCAGGGCGTGACATTCTCACCCAACCGGTGTGTCACGTCCCAGTCAACGTGTTCAAACCTACTTATTGTACTTCCCCTGAGACTATGTAGCAATAGTCAATAATAGGAGAGTGAAAGTAAATAAAGTCTTAAAATAATTTCTTCCTGAAGGGCCTTTAACTTCAACACGTCCCAACGCATCGCGCCGCCGGTGTACCAGGTAACAACCGTTGGGTAACGGTTAGCTCGAGTGCCAACACTTACTTCGTTTGCGGTTATAGAAAACCTCATTTGCGGTTCCAGAAAACCTCATTTGCGGTTCCAGAAAACCTCAATTGCGGTTCCAGAAAACCTTCATACTTGAGCTATTAAAATGACTAAATGCCCCATTTCCGAGTACAGAGAGAGAGCAAAAATTATGAAAGCATATCTAACTTCGAGACAAGGAAGTGTATCCTAAGTTAATTTGGGGGCCGTTATGAAAAAGCCAACAATAGGCATTCATGCGTAAGGAACGTGGTAAGCTTATTTTAGCTCTCTATTCTTGCGGACATTCAAGGTAGCAAATTCTCGAGAACGCACCCCCAAAACGCTGTGAATGCAAGTAGTTCTACAACTACCAACAAGATCTAATCAAGTTAATCTTAAAGATACTCATTTCGTTCATTGCACCAACCATTAACATTATTTTTGGACCAATGAAGGACGCTCGTGGCGTCGCTTGCAATTGTTGTTCTGTTCTTGCAGCGCTAAGCCTGGAGGTAACAGCAGCAACGATAATCGCATTGGCCTCCAGGACGCTCCGAGGACTGCGGCTCGAAATAATGCGGACGCTAAATCCTTCCCAAAATGGGCATGTCTCCGAACGGTCCAAAGTAGCGACTTCAACACACCACCATGACACAGGACCCAATTTTTGTACCCGAAAAATGGAAGCGTTTCCCACCTCTCTTTGTTGTTAAAGACCGTTGTTTTCACCTACGCTAACATCATGCATTCATACTACGTAATAAAACCAGAGTAAACGTTCATGAACATTAAGTTCATGAAAAGTTCATAGTCTGTTCAACGCAGTTGAAAGTTCGATGTAGTCACCATCAAAATAATTTTAGTTTAGAATATTTTTATGCGCTTACAATCGAGAACTAAAATCAAAATTGCAGGTACAAGAAATTTAACAATTTACAATTACAATTTCCATGAAATTTTACTGCTTGGAAATTTGATCATCTTCGCAGCGACACGAACTCGATGAAAAGTTTGAAAAAACCAACAAACACTTCTCAAGAAAAAAATCAATCGTTTCGGGCGAACCTCATTGCGGTTTTTCAACGACAGATAATGTAGACACATCCAGCAAACAATTTCCCCTTAATTCCCACTCTGCCATCGAAATTGATTCATTTACCGCAGCACAACCCCAGCCAGAGCAACACAACGCCAGCCAGAGCAGCACAACCCCAGCCAGAGCAGCACAACCCCAGCCAGCGCAGCACAACCCCAGCCAGCGCAGCACAACCCCAGCCAGAGCAACACAACCCCAGCCAGCGCCGCCGGTTGCGCCACCACACCTGCCCCGCAGCAGACGAGGTTCAGCGAGCAGGTGTAAGCGACTCAACTCGGCCGGAACGGCTCACGCTCCCTGGAACAAGGCTCGTAAAGACGAGGCCAATTTGTGCAGGATTTTAATTGACGGTAACACGAGGGCTTGCCAGGAGCGGTGCTGGCAGGCGGCCAGCAGCACGGAGGCCGTCCGTGTCCGTCTCAGCTGCCGCAGCGGCCCCACAAGCTGCCCAGGCAAAAGCTCGCGGCTTTCCGGAATGTCGTCTCGGACTCGTACACGAAAAGTTCCGTCTTTCTGATTACAAATTGGGGTTAGATATCACTATTTCGTGTTCCTAGGTTTAAACCATAATTTCCGATTTCTGTGTAACCAAACATAATAAAAAATTTTTTTAGCTCAAATTTGTTTCTGTGGTCTTGTCGAACGACTTGCAGCTTTGCCTTTCCTCATTGTAATAAAAACCATAAATATAACACAAATACAAGAAAAAAACAAAGTTTAATTGGGATTAAGGAGATTTTCTTTCGTTTTGCATTAAATGGAGTTAGTAAATGACAATTGTGAACGAACAAAAATAGCGTTACATCAAACAATACAATATTATTTATGATTTTAGTAATGCTCATTAGAAATATTTCCCACACGTTCTCAGTTTTACGGTATACTAAATAGTGTAACTTAGTTTACCTATGACGAATAAAGGAAGACTAAGTCCTCAATGATTCAGTGCTGCACGCGGGGGCTGTTTTTACTCACAGTGACTTGTATACGAAATAATGTAACTCAGTAGATAATGTTCATCACAGGAAATTCCTCTCACTACTTCAAAAGTGTTCGTTTCGTCTCCCTCCAACCTACAAAAATGAATGATGCCCGGACTCGAACCAAGGGTTGTGGTAGTGGATATACCTTTCAAGTTTGTGCACTAAATCATAACGAGCTCTCTGTAAAATTCATTTTCTACAGCATAAAATTGTAGTAAAATAAGCCTTACCATAGAGGAATTTTTTTTTATTTAACACACCAAAAGTTGTACAAACTTAGCTAATCTTACGCACTGGCCGTCTTTTCCGCTTTTAGGCATCTTTGGACCACCAGCATCCCCCAACCAACCCCTTCCTTATTTTCTAGCATTCATTCTACAGCAGTGTACAGATTGTGCTGTCTCTTCCCTGCGAAAGAAAAGTAGATTCTAACTCGTGACATGATTAAACCGCAATCAACTTTGACGCGGGAAAACATAGGGCCAGAGTAATATCATAAAATAATCATTTACAACTTTCCTGTGCTTCTAGAGTCCCAATCGACCGATGAATCTTTTACCAATGTCATCGATACAATTTATCATTCGTCATCGTCCCAGGAAAATTACAAATAGAACACGTTTGGCCAATCGCAAATTGGTTCCAACTCATTGAGGCATTACACGTCCTTTCTCAGGCAACACAATTGATCCAACACAAGATTTCAAATTTTCACTGAGAATTACCACCTCGTCTTTCATACTTTTCAGGTAAACCTCTATTTGAATGTTTCTCCGTAGATTAAATACTTATCTTGAAGGAAAAACCTAGTGCATTAGAGACCACGTCCAACATAAGCTATCACTCCCCGTTAATTCTAAAATAAAATAAAAAATAAAAATGAGAAAACTGGTAGATAGATGGATGGGGATTAGTAAAGAAGGTGGAAATCAAATAAATCAAAATTGGACGAAATGTTCAAATAAATGCTGATGTCGAACGTTAAAAACGAGGATAAATTATATTGCGAACTGATATCAATATTCACCTATGTTTGAATCGATAGAAGGGTCGGGTTTCCTAATCTTTACCGATTGGTCAACTCACGACTCAGAGGGGTTGCGTGCGGTTTTTGAACGCGAGCTAGGATAGCTTGTTTGGCAGCTCGGTGACTAAAGGCTTTCCTAATCACTTCAAAATACAGGAAGACCGAGTTTATTTTCTCCGCGCTCTTGGAGGAAGTTTTCCGGTTGATAGTTCAGCATCAGAAGTGTTAGCTTAAACCTCCCGTGGCAGTTCCTCACGCCGATGACGAGTACGATGATCATACAGAACCAGGCGTAAGAGATCGCTGCTGTAGAATTTCAGAGAGGAAATAATACGGATCAGCTTCTTCACAAATAAATCATAGTCGAAAGGGTTTCAATACAACTTAAAAGACATTTTCTAAGCGCTAAGAAATTGAATTCATTTGCAATACGGCTGCTTTATCATTTCGGGAGCGCTTGTTGCTGTCTTGTACTGAAGATCAACGCAGCTCGCGAGGTACCTTTAAATACGGCGCTCTCTGCAGAGCATTTCTTGCGACTAACCCTGGAGCTGTTTGGCCTGATTTAGGGGTCTGGTATTTATGGCAGTTCAAGGGAAATAAATCGACGAGTGGCCCCTTTGTTAGCAGAAGAAACGATGTCAGGCCAACGGATGACTTACTTCAGTTGGTCTCCGGAAATACGAATCGAATAGAACACTGTTCAGAATTCTTAATTTTGGCCGTAAAGACCAGTCATCTTTGTAAGATTCTAATCTAATGTCGTGCCCGGCTCAGAAATTTGTGAAATTATTACTGAGCATGATTTTACTAGCACAATATTATGAGAAATTATACTGTAATAGCTTCCAGTTTGCATTCAAAACCAGGGTAAAGGTAGGTTAACAACAGAACTTGTCCACACATTTAGTCACGTTCCTACAAATTGGTTTGGTATAAATTGACCTGGTCATGTGGATTATAATCACTACGGGGGCCTGCTTAAAATCTCATTCGAAATCATTCAGAGGAAATGGGGGCAATTATCTCGTTCGATATTCACTATTTGCAGCCTCACCAACAGAACTCTCGCTTTTGTCATGACCTTCATTGAAAGCGGCACACAAAATTCAAGCTACAATTCACAGCGCTTTCAGTGATCAGCGGACGCTTGAGCTGCCCATAAGACCTTAACTCTTTGGTCCCTGAATTAATTTATCACGGCAACTTAATTTTTTTTGTTTGATGTTGGCGTTTGTAAATGAAAAAATAACAAGTGCATTACGCGTCCTTCGACAGCAGATATTTATTTAAACGATGAATTTAAGCTTGTTGAAATATTGTTAAATCAACGTTAGTCATCCGAAAATTTCAAAAAGGGTTAATTTGGAAAGGACATGGGAGTAACATTAACCTAACCGAAAGTTGGGTTTCAAATTACCCCAGGTGACTCGAGCAGGGTTAAAGTGCAGTTGACCCTCCCATCAAGAGACCTCGTTTCGAGGAACTTCAGGACAATTGGAGCGTTTGGAAATGCCCGACTTTGTCGATTTCAGAGTGCGATTCCAAAAATTACCGTTTGATCTTTCTTTGGGGAAGGTAAGTGCTTCCAATTTTTTAAAAGATTGTGCGACGCTGCTTGCAAGCCAAGCATTATAGACAACTTCTGCCCCGTTCTGCATAGTCCGTTGGTGCGATGGTCAACTGAAATGTAGAAGTTAAGCTTACGTGTGATTTAAGAGCCACACGAGGGCGTGTCGAGTTAATTGGACAGCGTGGAGCTGATGGACGACAACGAATTATTCCGAGATTCAGAATTTCTGACAGCCAGAGCCTGCATGCAGGGCGTAACACCGAACTTCCAGTTCACGGAGGTGGCGGGACTTGAGGGCCGCCAAAACAAGGTGAAAGAGGCGGTCCTTACGACTTTCGCGCCAAACGAGCGAAACCTCATGCTACAAGTGGTAAAATAATGTTATACGAAAATGACCAAATTCAATGCAGAGAAGTATAAGTAGTTACATGCAGTTCTTATACCGGTCATTCGAGGGAAATAAAGCCTTTAAAACATTGAAACAATGACACGATTTAAAAGATTGGATTATTCGTAAATTTAAAGCTCTCTATCCACATGAAATGTGGTGTGGAGAGAGCGAAGAGGAGGAGGGACCATCCAGTATGGACTATCGAAAACTTTCAATCTATGTACAGGTGTGTCCCCACACCAGATTCGGTGGGTGTAAAAATAGCAAATTAAGATGGAAGAGGAAGAAAAGACAGAGAAAAGATAGCGAAAAAGGTATGAAAATTGAAAAAAACTATAAGCACGAAAGATAGAATTCCAAAATGACTTTCTACAGTTGAGATAGCGTAATAGTGCTCCCCAGGGGTCGCCAGTCCCAATAACATAGAATAGACAAACTTAACTAGCCTAACCCTACCGCCTTTCTAATGCCGCCTGAGGGGATACGATTTAAAAAAATATCTTTAAGCGTGTGAGAAATATATTCAAGCCTTAACTACATTTCTGGGAAACAAAATACTCATTGAATCCCGTTTCATTCAAGACAATCTAACTGCAATCACAACACAGAGTAAGACAGAAATTTAACTACACGGCGTTTGGTCCGCTACCTCTTCACCTCTACCACAAGTAACGCAGTAACGTTAGGGGTTTTGATCTTTACATTGTGATGTGAAACTTACCATTTTCACTCTTCATGTAAACGTTAACTTAAATCTTTGTCTACAGCTCATGCTATGTTATAACTCATGAACTAGCCTTCTTGCAGATAATTTTGGGATCAAAACCAAAAATCACCATACAGAGAATCAGACAACGTCCAAACTCGCGGACCGGAAGTGTTCTCAGAGAATTCTCAGAGGCAACATATCTAACAATTACTTCAACGCAACAATAAATTACGGAAGTGATGAAAAAAGCCATCGTACCCTGTATCTATGCCCTGCAAGATAAATCTTGCGTTTCATTTTGCGAGTGTTAGTTGTAACGAATTCCTAACTTTTGCCTAACTTGAGGGCACTGCATCATTTCCTTTTCCACGGAACTCTGCTCTGCATCCAAACTAAGATGCCGAGGACTTCTCATGTGCTACACCAGCACCAGCTCAGATAGCCGGGATTTACGGCAACAACAACGACAAACAAAGACCGAGATTGACGCGATAAAGTCAATAACCTCGCTCCCACTTCAACTAAACTTAGATTTATACACGCATCGCTACAGCACGCTAAGTGTGAGATATGCACTCACTAGATAAATTTAAACACATATAACTTCCCTAATTTCATTCTGAAAATCATCATCTATGATGGGTTGCTCACAAACTCAACAGATGAGCATGACTCAAAATGTGAATCTATTTCAAGGGGAGTCCGCGCATTAACGCAGATCGCAACTGAGTTACGAAACTAAAGTTGATAACGACCGTCGGCCGCCCCAACAACTACAGCGAAGCCATCACGGTTCTTGAGCACACAACTTCGGGCGTATGTCCTGGCAAGCACCGGAAAATTATCCTTTGCCTCAAAGTTTTCAAGGCAATTTCCGGAACGCAGGCCATCGTACTGAAAATAAAAACTGATAAATCCAGTTACGAGCTTATTAATGGGGTACGGTTGCTGACGCTCGTGGCGCTAACCGCTTCCCGCAAGATGCGCATAAATATATAGGGTCCAACAATACCATCCAATCACTTAATATTCGTGAAGTTTTTCTACTGTGATGTACATGAAAGCAATCACTATTTCCTCTTAATATTGAAGCGTTCAGTTCAATAGGCGACTAGCAAACAGCGACGAAGCACATGCCCTATAAAATTAGAGCGTTAAATGTCAGATTGCCCTTAAGTAGCGATGTTGGATACATGGTTTCAATAAACGAGCATTTCTAATAGTTTTCGGCTGGAGGATTTCTACGAACACATTTGTTACCATTACTATTATTATTATTATTATTACTATTATCACTATTCGTTCATTATTTTTAAGGCTCCCTAGCCACACTAAAGGTGAGCTCGAGAGAACGAAGAGCAGGGACCATTTACCATGGACTGAAGGAAACGGGGAATCCATGAAGATGCGCTCTAACGCAGGATTCCTTGAAAATAGAAACATCCCCCACGAGAAAAAGAGGAAAAAGATGAATAATTATTAGCGAAGAAGGCATGGAAATAGAAAGAAGCAACGAGGACAGGTAGAATAGAAGCCCAGAGGCCTCGTTTGAGTGCAACATTCCTGATACTTCACCTTTGAAAAGTCCACAAACACACGCCGTTCGCCTCGTTTCTTATCCTAAATTTTTTTATCTAGAACTGACCCGAACTTGAAGGCACGTTACTGCTAATTGCAAAGTAACAAAAGCAAAAGATTTGATCAAAAAGTTTAACCTAATTTCTTATATTAAACAAGTAAGCTCACTCTGGATAAAAATAATCGTAAAATCCTTAATAAAACAGTACTGAGGATGGCAACTCAAAATGCAATAACTGCACATTCTAAAGCCCCTAGCAAAATAAAGGTATACGACTGGAATGGCACCGTGAGCAAAATATTTTGTTAGTTTACATAATTCATCAACGTCATAATGCACGTCGACCGAAAGCCAAAACTTGGAGATATAAAACCGTAAGTCTCCTGATTAGCGTGGGCCAGAGCAGGGGCACCTGTGTTAGTAAACACAGGGTTGGGGTTTATCTCGGACCCCTACACCGACCCACCATCTCGGACCCCTACACCGACCCACCATCTCGTGGCACCCACACCTCGGCCCACGCCACACCTCGGCCCACGCCACACCTCGGCCCACGCCACACCTCGACCCACGCCACACCTCGGTCCACTCCGCATCTCGGCAGACGCCAAACGGCTTGTAACCATTCAAACTATTAATAATTCCACTTTCTCGAATTCATATAGATTTATACCTGTGATACTTTCAATATGCCTACAACTGCATCAATAACACAACAGTATTCAGCGCAAATCTTCATGTATCTACTTGCAATGGTCAAAAATTGGTATAAATAATAGTTCTCTTGATTCCCATGTATCTTCCACCTACCACTATTGCACTCAAACGACCTCATGGATGAAAGTTACCATCAACACATTTCTTCGAAATCTCAGTTGATTTCATGTTTCGAATTTTGAGATTCAAAACAAATTCCATAGCGTCGCACGTCGAGCTTTTGTGCCCCCGCAGCGTGCGTCACAGTAGACACTGGAAAAGAAACTGGAAAATCCTTACGTTTAAAATACAGATGCTTCAGTCCTACGGACAGCTGTGTGTGCTCAAACATTAACTGCTGGTGCTTACTGCGTATTCTCGTATGTACTGCATACGGGCAGACCATTCCTATGCTAAACAAAAGGCAAAGAATGCATATAGTACTCTGCTGCAGTGGTGTCTTACTACTGTAGGTTCCACATCTTCTGTTGCACTGTGTATTTTGAAACAAGTCTAAAATTTCGAAGATTCTCCCACAACGAAGGAACGCAACATGTTCTACATCCCTGTTTGCTTCCGCTTTCCTCGTCTTTATTTTTGAGAGAGAGATTAGAAGGGAGGAGGAAGTCAAGGGTCCTGAATGGAAAAATCATTTGCACAAACTAGTACAGAAATGTCGTACAGCGGTCGGTACTAAAAGCGATCATTTAAAAGTTCCACGCTGCGTCGAGGTTCAGCTTACAGAAAGAATTCAAGTCGCTTATCAGAGTTATGAAAACAAAAGTTACACGCTCACACAAACACGCAGCTGGATTTGATTAATTCAGGCACCTACATTTTTTTAACAAATCCTTAGAGAAAATTTTCCTATAAAATAACAACGTAAGCAGCTTCGTTGAACACAACAGCTTGACATATACTAAATTCAATGACACGGCTTTTTTTTTACTCGGCGAGATTTCCGAGCGCGCACGTGACCGCACTGCATTACGTCTTGCTTCCCTTGCAGGTACTGAAATGCAGCCCTCGCTCGCTCCCTGAAGTGACTCTGGGAATTGCGTCCACGGAAACATCCCGTCTCCTAGAACAGGGCGGCAATTTCAAGGACTTCTTCCGACAAAAACACGAATATTACTTCGCTGTCCACATCACTGCGCCTATGAAATTATACTAAAAGGATCGTTGAAATATAATTAGTAAAATGTGAAGTCAGGTTTCCCCCTTATTTAAGGCATGAAAAGTCGTTCTGGTTCGTTGAACATCTAAGGCTCAAAGATTGGAACACCTTTCAAAAACATCCACCACTATTTTTCCGTAACTCCGAGCACAACCGCAGCTCGTAATTTACGATCACAAAACATCACAAGTTTATTTTGGGCTGTGTGATGGCATGTCCAGGAAGAAGCAAAGCGCGCCCGACTTGCAGGGCTGGATTGAAGGCAAGGCACAGAGCCACGTTCATTAGGCCTTCCATATTTAGGCGACTTGCCCTCACTTTTCGAAACAAGGCCGCCCAGCCCTTAATTAGATGCCCCCTCATCTAGAGGCCCACGCACCTTGATGTGAGATACTAATTTGAAGTAGCTATCTTCAACAAGGATTGAATTTCTGACACTAAGTTTCCTAAGGTCTTTTAACTCTTGAATTAATATTTTTTTCGAAATTCATGAAGCTGTTAATGACCTTCTATCCCAAAAATCACTCCACAATTTCCTCATTTTCATGCGCTTCTTAAAAATTCAAAACCTGCGGTAGAATGAGCTTTTATTCAAACAAAACCAGCTGAGGAATGAATTTTAATTTGCTTAATTATTCTTATAAAGACTTGGACCACTCCACTTGGACAGATTTTCTGCTCTTTTTTCTTCCATTCCTCCTCTCCCCTTCCATTAAGTAATGCTTAGGAACATTGCATACTATCAAGATGAATCCCAAAGCCCAAACATACGTTAAAAATAAACTCTTTTCAGCGCGGCTAGCTCGAGTGCATTCTAGGTCAAATTACAGTGAATTGAAGATTACATTATTTTGCACTACATTTAGAGTAGTTCGAAATAGATATACAAACCTTCTTGTTATTACTTGTAAAGACACAGAACGGTATTTTTTCTGTATATTGAAGGTAAAGTTAGAACTGTGTACACCAATTAAGCTGCAGTGTGTAGAACATCACAGTAGCAACTTACACGTTGGATCACAGCCTGCGCCCTGATATAATTCAACGGCCGCATTCAATGAGTTGTTCTGGTTTTTAAAGGGGAATAAGTTTTCCAACTTTGTGACCTCTAGCTCACTTGGGTATGTTGATAGTAGCATGACTCGCAGGGGTCATTTTAATTACAGTAACACCGTTTTGACAACCACAGTTTGAAGCGTCGTATTAAGGCTTAAAACTGTTCAACAGTGAGTACGCTAATTTTTAAAAACACAATTTTCTACGACGCGTTCAATTAGAGTTTGTTTTCACAATAATTTTACAAAAAAATGTGCAGCTTTCGTCCTTAGTATTCAGCTACCTTCCCACACTGCGACTCGCGAATTAATGAGTCACCAAATTAGCGGTAAAAATAGTAGCTTTAGAGTATCAAGTTCGTCCCTACATGTAATACGATACTTAAATCCTACGGCCAGCACAATGTACCTATCTGATTTCACTGTTATCTCTAATGGACATCCAAATTATCCAATCAAAATTTATTGCCACTCAGTACGTGCTAGTGGACGATCAGTCCTGTCACCGAACGGATCAAAATTCGTAGCTTTGATTTCAACATTTGAACAATGCCGTCATTAAGCGTCATATCTTATACGGGGTATGTGAAAAGTAACCAACACCTATCGTTAGAAAATGAAATGAAAAAGATTTTTGACAAAATTTAAAATTAAATACACTTAAAGAGAGAAGATCTGCGATATTTTACTGATCTAGTAGGATGCATGCAGATCGAATTCGTAAAAGAAGATCGACCGATTAAAATTTCTGCTGTAAAGTGTCCGTAACTTTCAGCCCAATCAGTGTCACAAAACTGTGAGCTAAATATGAAGAAGACAGGCCAAAGTTATGAATTATAGAAAATTTCAAAGAAGTGACATTCACTTTGTAGAACGCTTATTAGTAACTACCACGACTAAATTAGAGCTGAAAGTTAAAAGGCAGCGGGAGAGCGCTCGAGCCATGGTTTGGCCATAAATTCAGGGATAGAGAAACCCTGGATAAGAGGTCTGGATTCTAGCCGTCAACCCTAGATACAAATTCTTGATTTCGTCTCACGAGAAGCCGTCTTGCTCTTTAGGCTTCTGTTTACGACCTGAATTAGTTGCATTTCAAGTCTATTGGTTCTTTATTACCGACGTTTCTTAGCAAGAAATTAACTCCGAGCAGCCTTGCGAGCTTTCGACGAGCTTCGATTGTTAAGCTTTACGTGTATTTTAATCAAATAAGGAACATACTCGTACTAAAGATAGTTTTACAATTTGTTTTTCAATAACTTTTCTCGTGACCCTCAAACGGTATTACAGCCAAGGCTTTGGTTTCTTCCTACAGGTAGATTTATAAAGGAACGAAATATACAAGCTGAGGGCACTTCATAAAAACTAGAAAGCGTGAATACTAATCTAGAAAAATCACGATTCATCCCCATGAAAATGCATCTTGGAAAAAGCACAGAGAATTCGGGCTAAATACTGACAACTTTTCAATGCAACACTACAACTGCATTCACTCAATCCTGTACCATGCGATTGCCTTCTTTTTCCACAAAAATGCTTCAAGTTACCAAAAATTTGGGGGAACAAAATAAAAACAAGTTCGTGGACAAATTATTGAGTTTGAAACGATTGAACTTTATTCACGAAAAATTAGCAAGCTATCTGCGAGACGAATTGGTAAAAATAACCAATATACTCTGGATTTGAAAAATCTCATAATTCAGTTATTGGCGAATAAATATATTCTAGAAAAACTAAAATGACTTGAGACGTCTACTAATGCAAGCCTCGACTTATGGACAGACTGATCACTTTACATTTTACACTTAAACATCTTGCGTTTTTCATTCACCGTCTTGTTTTAAAATCGACTATTTTTTTCCTCCAGATGTGGGTAGAGAGTCAAGACGTAATGTGAGTCTACCAAACTATGTCCCTCCTTAAATTTGAGGGTATCATGCTAGTTAATCTCCACATTTCCGTGCTATTTTTGATGCTTCACCCACAAAATTTCTGCAGTACGCTAAAACTGCACCATAAAACGAAACGTCACGAGCAAAGTCTTCGAAGTAAGCGTGAATTTGTGAGCATGACATGAGACGAATATTACGACGTCGTTTGCGAGCAGATGAGGGATGTAACTGCCACCACCAGTTCTTCGATAACTTGATTACTGAGACAAGAGAAGAAAACGCAGGCGCGCGAGCGGCAGCGTCTCTAGCATCATCTGCACCGTTTGTGTTCACTATAAAATGGGCAGTAAAAGAGCTTGAGACGCGAACTGGCCGAGCTTCATATGCACCACGGACTTGAAACAGGCGCACCGGCCGTCAATTGACACAGCCCTGACGGCGCTGTGTGTGCCAGAACATCTTGCATAAACAAACAACGAGAGCAGATGCAAAAGCTCAAGCAAACTTAGATGTATGTTTAAGTTTACTGATCTGTCCAAATGACTTGGGCTTTACTCTGTAGAGTAACGACTTAGAGGAGACCAAAAATGAACTGGTAAATGCCATGTTTTTCACGTTCATCTTTGCCAAGGCTTTGAAGTGGAAGAAATGATTACCTTTTAAGTGCAGTTAGAAGATTATGAAAAAATGTTCGTAAGTGCCATAAATCAGATGTATATCGCGTCACAACGCTAGCGACTGCAATTAAATTCGTAAATAGCTAAGGGTAGACACATAATCAAATCAATTCGCATCAAAAGTTACAAAAAAATACAGAGAATAATAGATTACGATACAAGTCGCTAGACTCATATAAGAGGAAAAATCTTTAAAAGTTAAGATTATTCACGAAAAATCTGAAGGACGACTGTTTCTACACTGAAACCGAGAATTTTGCCTGTATTGATTAGAGGCTGCTAAGTACTCTGGGCGGCGAAAACAATCACGCTTTCATATTTTGCATCATTTTATAATTTTCCTCGACATGATTTCAGAACCTTTTTGCTCAAAT
>VOMN01023027.1:0-56913 GCA_014899125.1 Orchestia grillus | reverse complement strand
TCTATTGCTTATGGCCTATCCTATGCCCCCTGAGGGGTTTTGTGGAGTAATAAAAGCAAACTAAAATAAAATGAATAAATAAAATTCAATTTCTAAATTATACTGTATATAATGCAAGTTTTTTCATTGTGTTCCAGATTAAAAATACTTTTTTCGTACTTATTTAGTTTCGGTTTTAATGAATTAACAAATTGTCAGATCAGTTCGCCGCCCCTGCACAGGTAACGCTCACAATTCTTCTAACTAATAAATGCAGCACGTTACGATTGCATTTTGAAATGACTGATATATTCGGACGGTTAAAATGTTCGCTTCCAATGTATGTGTGCGTCAACATTTAAGGACAACGAAGCTTTGTGGTTCCAGTGGAAACATTCTATTTTTTCGATAGGTTGGAACTGGCAAAGTCTTCAATTTGTGTCTTTAAAATATGAGTCCTTTTAGAATTTTTCAGTATCGTGATTAGTGTATCCATTTGGACGAAAAATTGAACACATTCGAAGATTTATTCCAGCATTAGATTTTAATGTTATCCTTCATTTTTACCCCGGTAATACATCAAATATCACAGAGCCTAATAAGCTTCATCCCTCTCTAGTAACATCCAGTCCGGGCGTTACTAGATGTTACTATATATATAATTAAGGCAAACTTCAACAAAACTCGAATTCGCTTCTTAAAATTTGAGCTCTCGATCAAAACATTTATTTTCAATTTTTGCATAGCGTTAATTTCCTTTTTGGGTCTGGAGAAACGGAGGAAGCCAGGCGGAGGGAACAGGACATGCGCTTCCTTCCCATGGCTCGGTCCTGGGACGCGGACTTGCGTTCTGCTCCAGAGTTTCCGTTACCATCAAATTTCTTTGACGGCGGTCCGATGCAAAATCTGCTTGCGAAACCCGTGCAGTTGCGATGTTTACATGAAGAAATTATTACGTACCCCTCCTTAAGATGTCGAATCGAGAAATTTCTCAGAGACACGACTGATATAATTTACCGGATAATCATCCCAGTCAATAAAGTTATCGACAACTACAAGTAATTGGTATGAAAATTTAGCCAACATTTTTGAAAATATTATCGTTTCTCTTAACAAATTCTGTCAAAAAACACATTAATTATTCAACAGAATAATCATTTCACGTCATTAAAGCTTGGCTATACCAACAAAAACATACAAAGTAGGTTCAAGAACTCTGCATTCAAGAGCTCATCATTCGATTGATTTTCGAGTTCTGTTTCGATCTTTTTCTATCGGAATCAAAGAAAAAATAAATTTCATATTTCTTTCTAATCTGACCCCCCAGAACAGACATGCAGGCATCACACGCTGTAAGTGATAGAAGGCGTGCTGGGCAGGAGGGGCCGAGCTCAATACTCTAGCGCGGAGTACTTCCCTTGGAATAGGGAGATTAACCCGTTAATGTTGGAGGTTTATTCCGCAATAAATCTCGCTAATTTTTTAAAAACCAGTCGTTAGAAGGTCATTTTCCCCAGATGTAAAATTTGAAAGGAAAAATATTGTCCATTTGCTGAAATAAATGCGATTCTGTAAATGGTGCGATAAAAGTCATGAGATACGAAAAATCAAAATTAAAAATGAAATAATATTACTCCTCTTCTTCATTTCAGATAAAATTTATTTCAACACAAAAACTCAGAGGCACTTTGTAATGGATATAACATCGATTACCATTTGTTACTCTAATTCTTATTCGGTATTACTACCATAGAGTGGATAAAAATGTACACTGTACGTTAAAGGGTTAAGAACGATATGGCTAAGAAAAAGCGGCACATCAGTGTGGCCGGGAACTGGGTTACTGTACTACTTATAAGTACTTCTAAGTTCCAAATAAATGTTCGAAATCCAGTGAATCAGGACTAGTTACGCAGTGACTCATCGCCTAGTTTCGCGGTGACTCAGAGCCTAGTTACTCATTGACTCAGTCTAATTACGCGGTGACTCTGGGCCTAGTTACTCATTGATTCTCAGTCTAGTTACGCGGTGACTCTGGGCCTAGTTACTCATTGACTCTAAGCCTAGTTACGCGGTGATTCTGGGCCTAGTTACTCATTGACTCTAAGCCTAGTTACGCTGTGACTCTGGGCCTAGTTAGTCATTGTTTCTAAGTCTAGTTACGCAATGACTCAGGGCCTAGTTACTCATTGACTCCAAGCCTAGTTACGCGGTGATTCTGGGCCTAGTTATTCATTGACTCTAAGCCTAGTTACGGGGTGACTCTGGGCCTAGTTACTCATTGACTCTCAGCCTAGTGACGCGATGACTCAGGGCCTAGTTACTTATTGACTCTAAGCCTAGTTCGCGGTGATTCTAGGCGTAATTAAACAAAATCAAAATAGAGCACGGAAATTCCGGCCAAGATTAAGCATACAATCATTGTATCAATGTACGACTAATTCCCTACAGTCATCGGCCTGCCACGCTGAACTGTACGTTAGTGACGCAGACAGAGCACATGTACGCCGTGGTCATGAAGCTAGACTTGGGTCCGCGCGTTCCAGAGAAAAACAAGGTATAAATCCATGTCTCGTGAATTAGGTTCTCGTGAATTTGTGGATTCTCGTGAATTAGAGATTTCGTACAAAAATTAGCAATTCGTAAATGACAGGGCTGTACTGTATATACTCTAGTAATTTTGCCATAAGGAAGATCGGTGCACATGAGAGGGTGCACAAAGGAAGATCAGCGTATGTGAGAGGGTGCACGAATAGTAAGTGCCACAAGTGCCTTAGTGTGTGGTCGTACTGAGACGGCTGTTGAAAATCGAGTTATTATGAAAGTATACCGATTCCAGATGAATAAGGTTTCTCCAGATGAATAAGGTTTGCTCTTGTTCGATGGTCAAGCTAACAATCAAATCAGATAAGTGAATCAAAACGTATTTTGAGAATAAAAATTAACCAAAAGTACACAGATAAAGGCTGGTGAATATCTTCAGCATACTATGAATTACCTCTTGAGGGCTGATGGAAATAGTCTTCACATAAAATACATTTTGAGCTAGCAGTCGTAAATTTCGAAAATTTAATGTTGAAGTATTTTCAATAAGGGAGGAGTTCCAAGAAAATGAGAAAAAAATACATAGAAAAAGTAGATCTTAATGAATCTTACGATAACGTAAAGTTATTGAAGCACGTATTTTTTGCTAACAGAACACGTTCTAACTTCGAATTTAAAATCCAGAATTTCCAGCAAAGTTTCGCTCTCGAAATTGCACCCAACGAGCTCACCAAAATACTCGGTAAGCTCACGAAACTCAGCTCCGTTAATTTTGATTAATATACGTTCTCTGAACTACCTGTACTCATCACCCCAAGCTAGAGCTAGAAATTTTAAAGGTGTGTACATCAAAAATATAGTTGTACAAATACTTACGTTCCGGCACTGTGACTCAAAACTTCACGAAACCTAACTCCCGGAGAGGTACCCGATCAGACCACTCAGTACGCTCGCCACATCTTGCTTTATAATCCAACGATGCTTATAAATGGTATTATGCTTTATAAATGGTATCGTTCCCGCGCAGCTCTTGCGATTAAGAGCGTTTTACTGCGCCATTCTCACGTAGTTTGTAAGGGGCGAAATTTACGACCGAGCGCTGAGCTCCGCGACGACGACGACGATGCAGAAGGAGAGAGTTTTTGTGTAGGCGCGATCGTTGTTTTTGGCGAGCGGCCGTCGCTGACACTGAGTGCTCTTTGCCCAGTCTTTATTGGAGGTCTGAGCAGCACCTGCTCTTCTCGACAGGTTTCCAAGGCTGATCCTGAACACGACTTCTCGAACGCTTCGGCTGAGACGCGTGATGGCCTTCTCAGCGCCCTTATAATGCAGAAAATATGAACAAATCGTCGGGTTTTGAGTCAAAAAGGTATAAACTCAGGAAGCTCGCCGCTAAAAGATATTTTTGTCCTGTGAAATAGGGATGAGAAGAGTGCGTAAGCTCTGCCTCGACTGAGTTTAATCTCTTCTTTCCAAAGAACGTGGATGAAGTTTATCAAATATCTAACGAATTTTTTAGGCCTAATTGAACGTGACGACAAAGCTCGCTTGTCTGTACTTGAAATTTTTGAATGACCTGTATATTTTTTTCTTTATCGTTGACCACATAATATATTTTGTTCCTAACATAACACTTTGAAAAAATACTGGCTTTTTTCAGAACAGTTGTCATAAAACGGTGCCATCGCTCTTCCAAAACCAACACATTGTGAACAATATCATAATTCTCTGCCAAAAGTGACTCAACCATAACTCTGCGTCAGATGAAACCGGTCTTAAAACACCTGAAATTTAAATTATGAAAAAAAGAGCAACATTCTACCGCGAGTCACACCTTCTAAGTTCCAGGACACCAATCTTGTTACCGTGAAATTTGCTCATCGCCGCCGTCTTGCATTGCTGGGCTTCCAGAAATTGAGAGAAGTGTTCACGGCAAAGTTGGTCGCTCTGCCATCGCAAGTCCACATGATTTTGTCGATTTTTTTTGGCAAACTGCAACGTGCGTATTTAGGGTACCACATAACTTATTTAATAGCAGTTTCAAAAAAATTTCATAAGGATGATTTTGCTGTCAAGATTGTGAGCCACCGTCGTGCTATTTTTAACTTTGCGGAACGAATGAATCGCCATTGACTTTCAGTCGGGGCTTTATCCGTAACATTCTGTGAGTAAGAAGACAGCAATATAGTCACGACAAATGCAAATTGGCAGGGAGCACAATCAGGTTAGTTCAGCAGCATCAATTAGTTTATTAATACAGAGTACGGGTGCTTAGAGACGGCAGTCGAAAATCAACCCACTATCAATACATACCAATTTCAAATTCATACAATTTCTGTAGACACTTACTGATGATTATTCTGAAAATTAAATTCGTAGGGAAATAATTTATCCAAGCACACACTTTTTAGAGACGTGTGAACAGTTTGTAAACTACCGTTATTCTGAAATAATACCCGCAAGCAATGAAGAGACCAAATTAACTTCTGCCCCGCACATTATGGCATAAATATTATAGGGTATTATGTACACTATGGGTCCTGGGCGTCCCTTATCCTAATAAATAAGGCATAAATGTTGTATGTGCAGTACAAGGTTCACCTAAATGAACTAGACCAACCGTAACCCGTCGGGTCACTATTTTAAAATTCAGTGTGAGCCTTTACTGATACTTTTCTATTTCCTTACAAATACCTAAAGTGAAAAAATAATTCATTCACTTTAGCGCCAATGAATCGTAACCATCTAAAATTTATAATCTATAATCATAACATATAATAAAGAGCAATGCATGTGTGTATGTTGATTTATTTATTCACGTGTATCTTTCGAGCTCGACATCGGAGATATAACATGGAATTACGATTCTACTAAAAAATATTGCAATAGGTAATTATCTCATTAAAATCAACTGCATTTTTTTCTAATTATCATTGTTTTTTTGCATTGATACTACATCTGTGACAGTTGCTTATAAAAGGAAGATTTTCGTCGTAACACTTTTTTCCGCAAGTTCTATCACTGAAGTTCATAAAAGAGTATTGCTTTGGGAAAAATGGAAACACCCATGAAAAAAACACAGTGATTTGCTCGGAAACATGTATAAAAGCAAAGGCAGACTTGAAAAGAAAATGAGATTGACATCAGAAGTGGAAGAGCACGGCAGCGATACGACACAGCGTTACACTTTTTGGATATTGGGCAATACTGGTTTGGCGTCTTTACGTCCCTCTTTCCATTATTCTGGGCAGTCCACACTGGCTCCAGTGCCGTAGATAGGATACAGAGTTCCGTATTTTGAAAAATGAATGCACCGTAAAGAACGTAATTGTTTCAATTGATCAAATACGCCACGACAGTTGGTTGATTAACATTGTTTGTTTATGAATAGCTGATTTGAAAAGAAACAGTGAGGAACATTAGTGACCCTTTACATAATTCGTTTACGAAATACCATTCAATTTAAAAATGAATATGATGATTCCAGTCACTTTTGACGGATTGCGCATACTGGTGCTTCAATAGATAGACGGCACACTTTCTCAAATAAAGTTTGCAAAATTATTGATACACTGTATGGGATTCTTCATTCAATTTGATTTTCGTTCACACATCCTATTTACCGATGCGCAGGTGATGCGTCCGAAACTTTCGTTGTTTCACTCCCTTGAAAACGCACGCTGCTCAAGCGTGCGAAAGCTTGGGTCAGTATATTAAATCCCAATTGATGTTATCAACTATCCTTACGAAATGGATCCTGGGCGTCCCTTATTCTAACAAATTAGATAGATAGATATTTTCTTTTATGCATTGTTTGTTGAAGACCAGGGACATCTTTTTATCCCTGGTCTTCAACTATTGTAAATAAAAAAATGTCTCTGGTCTTCAACAAAAAAAATCTGTTCCCTGCCTACACGAATATAGATAGACATGTAGATATATACATTGAGTCTAAGAGAGAATGTCCTTTATATCCTACTTATACAAACACGTCTATATAGATAGATGAGGGCGTTGTCTCACGAGCTCCAGCGATGGTAGATGACAGGCAGTGCACAATCATAGCTACTCGTATTCAGGACTATCATTTCGAGGACAACCGATCGAGTGTTGCAGCAGCCATAGTTGTGCAAGGAAGATAGGTAGAATAAAAAATATGACTAGCATATGTAGGTGCATTGGACTAAGCAGAGCAATATGTTAGAACTGAAGGTGCTGCTCACGTTTGCTGCATCGATGGCTAGATTGAAGCCCGCCTCAGTTTTCGTCGACAATAATCTCACAAAAAGCCAAAAATAAGCCCTCTCAAGGGTGATCTTTTCTTATTAAGATCCGATTATTATTTAGAGTATAGTTTGTTATATGTCTTGATGCTACAAGGCATCGAACTACGTATAGAGAATTTGTTTTGGGAAGATAAGCTTATCAAATTCGTTTGACGCACTTTAGATCGCAGCACGAAACCTGAAGCGAATTGTGATTTCACGACACTCTGTTTCACAATACGATGCTGGAAAGCCGTTCAAGGTTTTCACGTATTGTACAAGAACGAGTATAGCTTCAGTACAATTAACGGTACAAATATTAAATGCATAGCAAAAACTGCCGATACGAGATCTGGAACTCCAATAATAGTAGGTTGAGATTCGAAAATTGAATGGGAACCTTTAGCGAAAGGAGTCAGTTGCAATACGAGGTCATTGAGCAGTTTTACTAGGCTTAACTGGAGGCTTGGGAGTACTCTTGACGAGGCACACCATTACGCTTCGATTGGCCAACTTCTTTTACCGCTTTCTATTTCTGAAAGTCTGAGAATCGTCAGCATGTGTAATCATCTTATAACTTGCACAGTAGTAGAGCCAGGCCAGATGGCGCGCACGTTTTTCGTTCATTGTTAATACGAATTGTGAAGCAAATTTTACAGGGTTAATTTCTTAGATAGTATCATTTCACAGGCTTGAAGGATCAGTTAAGATACTCGTATCCTAATCGTAATCGTATCAGTTACGTGGTAGAAGAAAAAAATTTAACGTTGACGTACACAGTCGGTACATACACACACCAGAACTATCACACTATCCGCAGCTCATGTACGTAAGCACCTATGAATGCCTGCACAATAATATGTCCAGAGACGTGGAAATAAAACCATTTATTCTTCAATTTCATTTATTTCTATTCATTTTTATTCAAGTCTCATTGTTGAGACACGCCTAAGAATCAACAGGAATTTCTTGTATTGCATAACTAAGGGTGGGTCCACTACGAAGAGACATTCTGTGCAAGAGTTTGAGGTACAGCTTCGTCGGTGGGCCACGGGTGGCCACGAGTGGCCGTCTTCCCAGCCTCGCCTGAGTCCGCAGTCGCATGCGAGAGGCGAAGTGATCTGGCACAGTTCTTCGTCTTATATATGTAGTAAATAAAAAACGAAGGTATTTTTAACCGATAACAAATAAATTCAAGTGCATTATTGATGTATATATATGAGCATTTAGAACATAAAAATACTTTTGTTTATCCTTTATTTTGTTTTGGTTTTTTGGTTAACCAACTAATGAGTCGAGTCATTTTGCCCCACCCTGTATTACCGATGCCTTGAAAGAGCTAACTTTTATAGCACAACAGCAATGAAAAAGGAGCGTTCATTTATGTATCTGCAAGTAGAGCGTTCTGGCATTCAAAAGATTACCGAAATCGACGAAAGGGAGAAAATGTCAAACATTTTAAATACTAATATCCAACCTACTCCCAGTAGAACACAACGCCGTACTAATAAGATTTTAGTATTGGATTAGAGTTATAATTATTTCTAAACACCACTTCCGGTGCCAATTGAGTATGAAATTAGGTTGGTGACCTGAATCTCAAAGAACTGATCACGCAGGTCTTTGTGCATGGATATGTTGATGTACACTATTGGTTGACTTTGGTACAAGAGCATGTTTATGTACACTACACTCTTGAGTGATACAAAAGCAAGTTGTTGTGCAGTACTCTCTTGACTGTGATACAAGAGCAAATCGTTATACAGTACACTCTTGACTTTTATACAAGAGCAAGTCGTTGTACAGTACACTCTTGACCTTTATACAAGAGCAAGTCGTTGTGCAGTACACTCTTGACTTTGATACGAGAGCAAGTCGGTGTACACTACACTCTTGACTGTGATACAAGAGCAAGTCGTTGTACAGTACAGTCTTGGACGACTTTAATACAAATGTAAGTCGTGAGCAAGGCAATTATGATGATTTGGTCATCTGTTGCAATGATGAGAGCAGTTTAAAGCGCCTCCAGTTCTGCTTTATTAAACTGACAGCACCGCTCTCCATTTCCTACCCAGGTCTCTGAGGTAATTGAACAGGTACAGCAACCCTCCCCACTTCCGCCCCAGTCTTCTGGGGTACTGGTGAACAAGAACCATCACTCCCCACTTCCTCCCCAGACTTTTGGTTGATTGTGAACAAGTATGTACGTTACATCTTTTTATGGTGACCTAATTGGAGTATATGCTTCGAGCTATCAAAATGTCAAACGATGCATTTTGCATAAGTTTAAATGTTATTATGGTGAAACGACGCAGCAACTTGTATTTATTAACTTTCAGCTGGAAAAACCTCATAACGCCAACTCACTTTGCAACACTCAAACGTCAGTACAACTGCTCGACTCCGGCCAATTCGCTCGAATTTAATATACATATGTATGGTCATCATGTTATTTAGCTATGTGACGAACGAATGAATAATTTGGCGTAAGTTACAAACACAAACTATGAGTGAAAGAGTGAAGGCAAATACTGTATAAATACGTATATGATACGACATACTATAATTCATGAAAATTGCGAAATGAACTCCCAAATAAATCTTTTTCAATACGATCATTTGGCCGAAATTTTCAGCAAACTTTAAAAAATTGCAGAGTGTAGACTACCCCGTCTCTCTTAACAATTTCTCACAGAACTCGAACTCAACATCTCAACGGACGCACGTGAGGGCCATGGCACAGTGGTGGCGCTCTCCGTTCTCAAGTGAGGAGGCCAGGGTTCGACTCGCGGCTGCGCAGACGGATTCACGTGGAATCACGGAGTGCTTCCCCTGGGGAAAGGAAGCTTCAGCCCCACATTCCTCACATCACGCTTCAGTGATTGTAAAGAGCTAGTGGACGCACCCCGCCTAAAATGGCGGGGCGCATGATATTACATTCTTAAGATGGCCTCTTATTTACGGTAACTCTGACATGAAACAATGTTATTTTCAGTATCACTGATACGGACTGCCTTAGCTGACAGTCTCGCTATTAGTTTAGGACGGACGAGCGGGCGGACGGACAGACGGACGGAAGGACCAACCACCCAAGCAACACTGGGCTGTTATTAGACAGTGGGATTGAAAGCTCAATGTTGTATTGCACGTCTTCTCTGTAGGAATAAATCAATTTTCTTCTTCTTTTTCGCATTTCTTATTAAGAAGATTGTGTCGGTCTCCGTGACTTTCTCAGGCAGGAACTGCGCCCCTCCACCCTCTCCCCCGCCTCCGCTACCGACACCAAAGGGCACAGAGCGCCCTCTGGGGTCACCCCTCCGTCGGGTATTGCACGTCGCCCATGGGAGTTTCCCAGGGTAGTGGGAGCTGCTGCTGCTGTAGCTATTGTTGGTGCTGCTGATGGTATTGCTGCCACTGTTGCTGCTGCCGTTGCAGCTGCTACTATTCTTGCTGCTGTCGTTGCAGCTGCTACTGTTCTTGCTGCTGCTGTAGCGTCTGGGCCACCAGCAGCATCACACAAGGGGCTGCAGCAGCACCTGTGCATGCCAGACTAGGACGCTGGCGAGGAAGGAGGATCCAAAGCAAAAAATCTTATTTTCTGGTACGTGATTCATCAACGGCAGGTGAGACTTCAGGGTGCGGCAGCTGGACCGGGCAGTCGAGGTGCCCGAGCGGACTCGAGGCGTCGACTCTGCTCTATTTCTGCAGCCCAGTTCCACATTTGCTTTAACATCTCTCCACATTAATAGTTCCATATTTTCTTAACATTGAATGAGTTACGTACGAACATGCTGAAATAAAAATTTTAAAGTAGACATCGGAGAATATTGGGGTGGTTAAGCTTGAATTTCCGTTAAAATGATGAAATTTCAAATGGTCGTACGATGATTTTGTAGTTATCAGGTAGAAATAGCATTTAAATTATTGACCTTCAATAGAGAACATCGAATTTTACAGTTATCGAGGTAGACATAGTATTGGAATTATTTAATTTCAGTAGACATTGGGAAACTTTCATGATGCAGAGCTAGAATTACAATTAAGTTGATGACTTGAGTTCTGTAGGGTGAAATAACGATGTTGGTGCGACGTCCATCCGAGTCCATGCTTTGTTTGTACGATGGTCGAGAATTTCAAATCCCTAATTTATTAGCAACGAGGATAAAAGCAAGCAGTAGTATTTAGCGGTTCACCTCTACGCAATGTTGCGAAACTTTCGTTTGATTACATGAGTGTTATCAGGCAAAACATGATGAAATTCATTCCGTTCAACGAGAAGTGTGTGAACTTCGGGTACCATTGCGCCTTTGTGAAACTGTAGGTTTTTTTAATTAAAGCCTCCCACCTGCCACCAAATCGTTAAAACGCAATTTTATTGCTTTGCAAAAATGAAAACAAATTTTTATTGCGGGAATTAAAAACAAGGATCTGGCAACAGGTCGAAGAACAAGGCTCCGACCAGACGCCTACGGGGGTAAAACATGTCGGAGCTGTAGGTTGTTCGAGGGCACACGCTATCCAGACATATTACAAATTCACGTCTAAGCTGCCGCTAATAGACCCTTCGGACCATTTCCTCCTCTTCTGAAGATATCGCAGGACGTGATACATTTCTTTGATCTACAGGTACACTAAAAAAGCCTTTTCAGATGTCAAAGGTGACGATTCGTTTGCATCCCGGGAACATTTTAATGTTATTGTGGTACGCAAGACCACATGTCGGAAGCGTCAATGTGACAGAGCAATTTTATAGACGTTTTCGTTGCTGCTGTTCATTGATCGAAAAGTTTCTGTTGCGTGTTTGGCGTGACGTATATAGCGATGCTATAGAGTGCAGTGCGTACAATTTCTATTTAGGAGTGTCCTTTGAAAAGAGAGTTAATGAATAAAAGATTACGAATTTTTCATTGCTGAGCGATTTTTAGTATAATTATGAAGCTACAGAGGGGAAAGTGATATCACTTGATACGCGTCGGAATTAAAAAATGCGATTTAGACTAAAAATAGCACAACGGGAGCTTTATGTAGCTAATATTCAAGGGATGATTTAAATTCAAAAATACATTTCAAGGGAGCTCAGAACATTTATATACTTGAAAATTAATTTACAATGAAATAAAATCAATTCTAGTCCTTGCCCGAGTGCCACACACACACAACACACACGCCTCAGTCTTATACATTTATGAAGCAGGGAGACAGCGACATGGAAGGCGGTGGAGCGCATGAAGGTAAACTGATGAAGGTGCTGGCTGAATGAAGATCTTAGGTGCTGAATGAAGATGTTAGCTGGATGATGGTATTAGGTGGATGATGATGGTATCTAGATAATGATGTTATCTAGACAATAATGTTACCTGAATGATTATGTTACCTGGGTGATAATGTAAGCGGGATGATTATGCTAGCTGGATGATGTTAGCTGGATGATGATGCTAGCTGGATAACGTTAGCTGGATGATGATGCTAGCTGGATAATGTTGGCTGGATGATGATGCTAGCAGGATGATGTTAGCTGGATGATATTAGTTGGAAGACGATGCTAGCTGGATGATGATGCTAGCTGGAAGACGATGCTAGCTGGATGATGATGTTAACTGGATGATGATGCTGGCTGGATAATGCTGCTAACTGGATGATGTTATCTGGATGATGATGCTAGCTGGATGATGATGCTGAATGGAAGACGATGCTAGCTGGATGATGATGCTAGCTGGATGATGATGCTAGCTGGATGATGCTAGCTGGATGATGCTAGCTGGACGATGTTGCTGGATGATGATGCTGGCTGGATGATGATGTTAGCTAGATGATGATGCTAGCTGGATGATGCTAGCTGGATAATGATGCTAGCTAGATGATGATGTTAGCTAGATGATGATGCTAGCTGGATGTTATTGTGCGCCCGTCCGACTTGTGGATTAGACGCCAGAGTTTTTTCTCGTAAATTTTGCACATTTGTCAAATTCTATCCATAATTCCTTATATAATTAAGAATTTTAACTACATAGGTTATCGTTTACATAATGATTAATACATTAGAGTGGCGTAAAATAAACAGAAGGTAAATATTTTCCCCAAATACGCCCTTCTATTGACTTTTATGTTCGTCCCACTTATGGGACGCTGGCTGGTAGTGGCCTAGGAAAATTCCCCATTAAATCTGAGTGCGGGGGATAGGAAATCACCGAACCGATGTTGAGGGAAAATTCCCGCGTCAACTTTACGAGGCCACCGATGGGCGACCGACAGGCGGTCAGGGTCATTTAAACGTGCAATTGATCCAAAATTATGATCAAATCGTTGTAAAATGAGCGGATTTTGGCCACCCAAATTTTGTACAACGTACGACGGTTGTGAACACAATCCGTTCACTCGTGTACGATGTGTTCGTGTTAGGGAAACATCGGAGTCGTGTGTAATGAAACAGGAATTGGAAGTACGCTTCAACAAATGAGTGGATGCAGGAAATAAAAATATAACTCTAGATATCACTCAAGAATGGACAGTTCGTGAAACCGTTCGTTGATACTTGTATTTTTTACGTGTACATTAGATATAGGGGGTCGTAGAGAATGAAGTTGGAGAGTTCGGTCCAGACTACATAGAATCAACGCCATTAGCTAGCTCGTCAAGTTGCCCCAAACAAGCACTGTGCAAATATAAAATTTGCAGCCTGCAAATATACATACAAGGGATGCATTTTTATGGAGGGCCGTTCCATGTCCAAACTGTCCTCGGTCAAGTTAGGAACTTCAAAAAATGCTCTACCTTCCACTTGCGACGAAAGAGAGAAGCATTTTATCAACTGCTTGAGGGAGTTTTATTCCCATCATACTTGCATCATCCACTCGACAGAAACACGGACACGCCGCCTCATTGAGGCGACGACTGATCAAGTCAGTCATCGCGACGGCGGCTGGCTACAAGAGATGTTCTCCCTGGTTCACCCATAAAGCGTGTAAAAATTATTTTAAGATGCATTCTTCATTGGTAAACAAGTATTCATGTTATTACTAATAACGATAAAAGTATTCATGATATTAATAATATCAATACACGTTGATAAAGAATGAACAATTATCAAACGAACGTGACCATTTTCAATTTTTTTGTCGTGTTGTGCACACTTTAGTGTGTCGCCAGGGCGCGTCACACAAGCACACGCAGATGCGCCGCTCGTTGTGCCCGCCATAAAACATCTCCGCTCAGATGATCAGCAAAATGAGAACTCACGAAAACGCTGAAAGATGATCTCGCAAAACGTGTTTCCAATTCCCGGAAGACCAGCTCACTAAAACAAGCGAGCTATATGACATCGAGCACCTAGCGACAGACACCAAATCACCACACGACGATGCAGACTTAGCCACAACATTACGCCGGCACTGATCAGCTCAAAACCCCACGACGAGTTCTGTCTGGCAAAAACCGATCGTACAGAGAAACGCTGACTGCAAAATACCTCACCGCGAGAAGAAAACGTCGCGTAGTAAAATTAGAAGTCGTCAAATCAGTGTTTCCTTCTGCCGCGTGGCGACGGTGGCGGTGTGGGAAAGCGGTGCAATCAGAGCAGGATTAAGTTCATTAAGTTCATTTTTCGGTGCTTTCAAATTGAATTTTTTCTAAGGTTGAGCGAATCAATTTTTTGGCGTGATGTTATATTTTCCGTGAAAGTGTGGTTATGTAGTAAAGTACGTGTACGAGCGAATACAAGCAAGAACTTCAGCACGTTTACACATGTGTAGAGAGAGTAGATTGTGTTTTAATCTTTGCCATGAACACAAAAGAAGAAGGCGCAGGCAAATATTTCGCGAGATTAACGTAATCTCATGAGCAAACAAAGATAAGAAAGCTTAGTAGTTTCCTTACGTAAGTATCATAACGAGAAGAATTATCACGATAACCAAAAAGTACTCATTATCTATAACCGATGTTCGATAACTAACGATGAATCTATTGGCGATTAGCCGACTTCGCCCAATCACAGCTAAACTAGATGCTGCAGCATCTGTACGCTCTTTTTTATAAACATGTAAATAGTGATAGTAGCATTATAGATAGCAGCGCTTCAATGGCTCGGGCAATTACGCGCCGATAGGGATAGGATCATTTAATAGGGACTGTAGAGAACGGGGTGTGTTCCCACGCAGGATCCCCTGTGCACCGGAACATCAGTTGAGAATGAAGAGGGGAAAAAATATAGCGAAGAAGGTGTGAAATTGAGAAAGGCAAAGTGGCCAGGAAAGATGGAAGGCTCATCTATGGCTGCGGTAACTAATAGTTCTTTCTTGGGGATGCTAGTCCCAATAGCATACGATAAACAAACCTAACTAACCTAATCCTATTACATATCCTACTCCCAGTGAGGGGTCGTAAACATAAGAATGTTAAAGTTTTCAACTAACAATGAACTCCTCCTGGTTCCATCCATATCCTTCCCATAGGCACGAAGGTATTGCTGGTGTCACGTGGTTTGGGCCTGTGATAAATTGGTGTCAAATAATAGAAATATCCAATATTGCTTGTGTGGCACAAAAAGTATTGAGATACAGATAAATCGGTCACGTTTTTATCGAATAACAGATAATCCAATATCGTTATCGCGATAATTTTGCAAGTGCCATATTTTATAAACCCCATTTTACAAGCACTATATTTTGCAGACCCCATTTTGCAAGCACTATATTTTGCAAGCTCCATTTTACAAGCAGCTTATTTTGCAAGCCCCATTTTACAAGCAGCTTATTTTGCAATCCCCATTTTATAGGCACCTTATTTTGCAAGCCCCATTTTACAGGCACCTTATTTTGCAAGCCCCATTCTACAAGCACCATATTTTGCAAGCCCCATTTTACAAGCACCATATTTTGCAAACCCCATTTTACAAGCACCACATTGCAAGTACAGGCCCAGGATGAAGAGCCGGGATATTTCGCTTAAGCATGGACTTGAGAATTGCGGCTCCTTGCCGAGCTCCAGATCTAAATTGTACAATTAATATTACATTTTTTTCTTATCACTAATGATGGGGCGAGCACTCGGGATCAGCATCAAGAATCGAAGATTTTTAGTTACATCGAAATTGCATTTGAATCAAAAATTACCAAAGCAAAAAAAAAGCGAGTCTATTCAATTGTTAAGTTATCACAAATCATTTCCAAATAATGCTTGGATTAACATACATTTTAAATGCATCTGTAAATACATTTATTTGGAGGTATTTCTGAAAACAGTAAATGTACGTCATTACGACTATTTATAATAAACAAACATTCATGAAACATAAATAACGTAAACATAATGAAGATTACATCATACATGACGTCGTATAAGGCGCCAACAGCGCCGAACATGTTAAAACATATAATCAATCACACTGATGACTAAGTCGTCGTGACTAGTGATTGGCTTTTGAACACATAATTATTCATGGCATGAATAAATAACAATAAATATAAGAAAATTCAATAAAGCGTAAGTGAAGCAACATTCATCCTAAGTCGGAGCTGGAACCAAGATCCAACAGAGCTTAGGAGCCGGAACATTGTTCTCAGACTCCCCTTCCGCAACCTTCACCCATGCTGCGTGCGATATTTGCAACCGTGCACAGCAAGCCCACGGCTAATGAGGTTACTTTCCAGAACCCCACGCGATGGGTGAAAACACGCGAAACGGACACAAGACAGGCTAACGTACTTGACGAATTTCTTTAGCCAGTCCTGTGTCTACCTACATTGCGGATTTTCACCTATCGCAGAGGTTCTTGAAAGTATTATAACGCGTGATATAGTCGTGGAATTACTGTATGCACAACCGGTTCCATATTCAGGGGTAGAGTAAGATCACAACACGATGCGCCCAAAAAGGCAGTACGTGAATGTGGTGCCCGAACTAATTCAAAGGTTACCTGGGCACGAATACAACACGCTCTGTAGCAAAGACCAACAAATGTTGGAGCATCCCTGTTTCCGATAGGAAATGAGGCTCAGCCGAGTTCCCATGGTCAGGTTACACCGCCAGGGTGCTTGCAGTGCATCTCTTGGGCACCGAAAACCTGAAGTATTTCCTATGACAGCAAAAAGTGTTTTTCACAGACATTCATCACGCATGATCTGAGTTTGGGGTCTTTCTCTCCCACGCCACTTGATGTACAATGGCACTGCCATCGAAAGTCAATTTCTTCTCATATACGGCGCTTTAGTTCGTGAAATTCTAGTTGATATATAGAAATTTTCGTATCATTTTCCCGTTAATTTATCAGTCAAGGAAGGCTTATACTGTCTTCCATAATAGGCTGATAACATTTTTATGTATCGTAAAAATTTCAGGTAGCGAAGTATTTTAATCGAAAACCTCAGGAGAAAAATGCATACGTCGGATAACTTCGAGAAAAAAGAACAGCTTAAATGCACACCGTAACAAGGCGAAGGAGCGAGCAGCGAGAATCAGGCTTCAGGAGCATAAAATGTCCGTAAAAATTTTTTCGGTTCAAATTTGAATCTCATGAGCAGCGTTCAAAAAGAATATTCTCAACCCTTCCTTACGCCAAAAATATTTCAAATGCTGAACAAAAGCAATTCGTAGGTCATCCTGACGAAAGGGCTGTATCATTTTAGGGAGCTGTCTCAGATGTGATGTGAGGAGTGGGTTAGAGTTGAGTATAGACACGCGTAGGCTTGTGCGAGGTCCTATGCCTATGTAATGCATAGGCTTGTGCGAGGTCCTATGCCTATGTAATGCGTAGGCTTGTGCGAGGTCCTATGCCTATGTAATGCATAGGCTTGTGTGAGGTCCAAGTAAAATGACTCTGAAAAGCTGAGAAAGAAAAAGGGATAAATGAGTATGTGAGGATGATCATCAGCAACAGAGAAGAGCGGACGGTGGAGTAAACAAAAAATAAATAAAACGGAGGTTAAACGGAAAATATCACAATTATAAATCAATAAAACGATAAAAATAAAACAATAAATGGGACATTCGAACAATAAAAAAAAACAACAGAAAATAAATCAGAAAATGGAAAATAGAAGTAATGAAACATAGAGTTGTGAAACAGGCATGCGAACACGAGTGTGTGGGGCCGGCCAGAGGAGCGGCCGGAGGCTTCTGTGCTGCAGGCCAGTCCCCACCTCCAGCGGCCAGGAGATGCGATTTTGTAAGTCCGCGACTTTACTTCATCCAAGTACTGCGAGTGTCATGTAAAAGAAATAATATCTTGTGAAACTATCCATTTCTTCTTGGAAACATTTCTTGGTAACTTCAACTTGATATTTTTCCTTCATGTGCAGATTCAAATGTTTCCGTAGACATGAAAGCATTCATTACATATATTTCCTATTTCGAAGTATAATATCAAAGAATTTTACGTTCCATATGACGGGGCACTTTGCCACGCTCTTCTATCCCCCAGTCTGCCTCACTGCCCGAGCTACCTCATGCTCGAGGAAAAAAAACATCCATAAAGTTTTTCCGCGTAACTATGTACGAGAAATCCGCAGCATAGCTGTGGAAATATGCTACAGATCTAAGGTCGTTAGAGTACGGTTTTGTCACTAAGTTATCAAGCACTGCTTCTAGTGCATCATTTATTCTTTTAATTGCTAGAAAAATAAATGATTTTAAGGCGAACGTATGTAAAGGGCCAAAGATTTTAGGGAAGGAGTTAAAGCTCATGAGGAATAAGAAATTATCGATTCATGAGGTAAAATATCCATAACACTGAAAATGAAAATACTACAACTATAATGAACAATATACAACGATAAAGAAATGGTAAAAAAAATAGAAAAATAGAAACGAGACCCAGACTGTGGCAAGAAATGGACCTACAAAACATGAGCATAAATAAATAAAGCTCAAGGAAACCCTCAGAGCAAAGTAGACGGAGAAGCCGTTGCCAGCAACTCGAGAAGGCTCCCTAAGGCCCCCTCCTACCAAATTTGATCCGTCTACCGTATCTTGTATACGAGCTTATTGTGTACGGGCTGTGTCTTGTGTACGGGCCCTGCTGTGTCTTGTGTACGGGCCCCGCTGTGTCTTGTGTACGGGCCCTGCTGTGTCTTGTGTACGGGCCCTGCTGTGTTTTGTGTACGGGCCTAGTTGTGTCTTGTGTACGGGCAAATACTGTAAGGCAGCAGATTTATTCGAACAATTTGAACGACTTATTTATCAAAAATAGTTTACATTCGACGCAGGACAACAAACAAAAGAGAGCTGGAAGATAATAAACAAGCCTCAATAATGACACCACTTGTGTGCCCTAGTATACCACGAGGTCTCTAGTGTGGTCACAACCTTTATTAATTCCAACACGTTTTACCGTAGAGTTTTCAATGCCTTACAACTCTTGTTCTGGTGAGGGATGTGAGGAATGTGTGGTTTAAACTTCATTTTCCAAGAGTAGTACTCCTTGGTATCGTCAAAATACCTCGCCTGAGCCGAGACTCGAACCCGGGTCCTTTCAGTTACGAGGCCATCACGCTACCACTACTCCATGGAGCCCACTAATCATGCTCTGCGATGCGGCCTGTTCCAACTCACTTATTTCCAAGGAGCTCGCGATTATTGAATTCCTCATTTTACTGCTGCCCTGAATATCAGGGTGCCGTGGGTGACAATCCGGGTACCGTAAACCACAGCCACGGTACCGTAAACCACAGCCACGGTACTGTAAACAACAACCACGGTACCGTAAATCACAACCACGGTACCGTAAACCGCAGCCACGGTACCGTAAACAACAACCACGGTACCGATAACCACAACCACGGTACCGTAAACAATTACCACGGTACAGTAAACCACAACCTCGATATCGTAAACAATCAAAGTGCCGTGAACTACAACCACGGTGCCGTAAACAACAATAACCAAAGTGCCGTCAACGAAAACCAGGATGCTGTGAACGCCAACCAGGATGCCGTCAACAACAACCAGGATGCCGTCAACGACAACCAGGATGCCGTCAACAACAACCAGGATGCCGTCAACAACAACCAGGATGCCGTCAACAACAACCAGGATGCCGTCATAAACAACCAGGATGCCGTCGACAACAACCAGGATGCCGTCAACAACAACCAATGGACAACCAGTGGACCACTACAAAAATGGTGTAGCGGAGATTAAGTTTTCTTTTAAATTTTTTCGTTAGAGCGTCTTTTTGGATATCGGCTCATGCTCCCATCACAGTTCTAGTGAAATCTCATCAATGAATTTGATTTTCATTTCAGACCACGAATGATGGATTTTTATAAATCTAAAACGTTTGTGTTTTTGAATGGTCGTAGTGAATTTGGTTCTTCTTTTCGTTCAGAAGTGGGTATCTTCTCAGCCGTCGTATCTCTAATATCAAAGAGATCGAGTTTCTCCCGACCCAAGAAAGGTTCCGAGCCTCTGCCCAACTGCAGCGCTGGGGTCTAAAGCGGCACCAACTGTACGGCACTCTGTAGACAAGAGCTCCGACGGATAATATTGCGGTAAGAATGCTGTCAATACTCGAGAATAAATTCACAGCAGAAACTTTTAGAATTTATTTTTTCGAATAAAAGTGAGGTACGAAACCATCAAGCTATCGATTTACAAATTTTTGACGTGGAACTGGATTGAAGCCTTGAAGTACATTTTCAAATGATTAGTGCAGTTTATGAGAGGATTTTCATGATCATATAACTTTATTCTTCAGCCCAGAGTTCGAGTGAGCTTTTTCCACTTGTGAAGATAGGCACGTTTCTGGAAAACATCAACCTGAAGACCTGTTCATAGAAAAGACTCACCAAATTCTTTGATGCAGCGGATTGTGAAATTTCTTTAGTAAAAGAAGATTCAAAATATTTTTTAGAAGGGTTCTCTTATCGTACATCAACAAACACAATCAGATATGAGCTCAAACTGACAGCATAGTGCAAAACCCTAATTTCTTAATAAACTCAAGCTTTTTGAAATCTAAATTTTACCATTACAGACCGTACGATCAATCAACCGCTGACTTTCGCATTGCGAGACCTCTGTGGGATTGTGTTCTTGTTTTCAATGGCAGTTAATGAGGCACTCCCGCGAGACGCTGTCGGGACTACAACAATACAACAATTGCGAGTCGGCCCGCAGGTTTTCTCATAAAAGCGCGCGATGTTCAGACGACTTCACAGCCTTCAGACGTACGAGTACACTCGGGAATGGTCGGTTCCCACTGTGATAGGTCAAGGAACACCGAGCAAGCTTGTTTCAAGATTTTTTAACCGAAATTTGGGAGAGTTAACTCGAGTAAAACAGAGGAATATTTATAAGTAGGCCAAAAACGAATCAATTTTTTCCCCTTGCCGGGGAGAATTTTCAACAAAAAATTGGTAACTGAAGCCAAGGAAGCTCTACACCACTGTGCATGATTTGGCTCAATCAACCTAGTATTTGGCTCAATCAGCCCAGTATTTGACAGAGTGTGACTCAATCAGTAGTTTCATTACCAAGTGAAGCTACTTATTCATATGACAATTGAACAACACACAATTTGAAAGTGAAGGTTTTTACATTTGATTCCGCAAAACCGAGTACAAATTTCTGATGTAGCAGTACTCCATTCGATAAAATGGCGCTATTCCCAGCAACATCTCCAGTCCAGCAGGCGGCTGCCCCGCACACGTTCGTAATCAACTCTTCACGCCCTAAATTAATTTCTTGCAGTGAATTAACCTTCTTTTTGCTTGATCATTACGTGTTTGAAGAAAAAAAAACACGGCCGTGACATTTACTTTACGCATCTCATTCGTCACCAAGTTTTGAAAAGTGAAATTAAGCCCGTTAGTTAAAATGGCATTATTAACAAAAGCGATGTAAAAGGTAATTTCACGTGAGATTTAAGAGTCACACCAGGGCGTGAAGCATTAATGTGAGCTTTCTTCACTGGTGCGTGCACTTTCCTAAGCGTCTTGAAGCGACGGGGGAGTCAAGCACCTTTCAAGGCTGCCCTTCATACCATACGGACTTTGTCCCAGCGCTTTTTTGTTGGTGTTGTCGCGAGGACCCGCAGCGAACCCGAGATCGCGTTGCCTACAATCCAAGCCTGGGCGCAGGGAGATCAAGTGTCCTCTAGGACTGCACACAAAAACCTTCATTTCGAGCCTGCAAACATGCCCTGGTATGGAAAACTTGAGCAAAAACTTCTCAGCTACTCAGCATGTTAGTCGCAGTAAATTCGAACGGGAATTGGATTCTGTATACAAGTCAGTACACACTTGTAATTGGATGCGTTATCAAGCCGTGGCGACAGATGTGTTTGTCTTCTGTAGCAGTGAATGTATAATAATGCACCATAAATGGAATTATAACAAATGTGAAAAGATTCTCTTAGGTTCACTAAGGTAGTCTTTTACCAAGTCTAGTTTTCTTTTACCATAAAGAACCTTCTCCGAAGCCAACTATATATTTTTTTCACAAATGAAGTTAATGTCGCAACAAATTACAGATTCGCAATTTGAAATTTAACCTTCTATAAATGACTGGCAAGCCTGTCAAAATTCTTAAATTCTTTGATCGTTCTGAACTAATCAAAGTCAATTATGATTCAGCGTCAGCGTGTTTTCCACAATTCTATTTGATGTGTTACTCCTGCCACCCTCGAGCTCATCTAGCTTTAGAATGGACGCTTAATTAAGAAACACTTCAACTGCTCCCATCTTGGCCCTCCCTCGCCAGGACAAGCTGCCGGCATTCCTGCACCGATCTGAATTCCTAAGTCGAGAATCTTCTCGTTAGGCCGAGTGTCCTATGAAGAATGTGGGAAGATTCCAAGATGGCGTCAGCGCAGAGTTGTCTCTGGAATCCGGCGTTCCCACGGCCCAGGGACAACCGCGGCCACCGGGAAAGTGCCGACTAATAAAGATCAAATACCTCCGAAAAATCGGTGCGCAGTGCAGAGGCTGTGAGGTTTTTGCAGAAAAAGAAGACATGGTGATTTCGGGTAATGAGTTTCGAACAATAGCGGAAGCTTCCGAGGAAGGTGAAGTATAATGCAATTATTTCATGGTTTGAAAATTTGTGGTCGTATGCATAATTAATCTCTTGGCACTGAAGATATTTCAGTTTATTGAGCACATTTATATTTTACTTAAAACGATTTAACGCAATACGTACCGGAAAATGACATGAGCAATTTGGAATTACCAACAAGCAAGCTGAAATTTAAAGCTAAACATTCTTAGAAGAGTGTTACTATCGTTAATTTACTATTATAAGCGCTAAAGTGAGCCACATACGTACGTACATGATGGCTTAAAGTGAACGACCTGCTCTACATACACCCTCGAGAAAGAAGTCAGTTTTCATCGCGCATTGTAGCGGTCATGTCTCCAGCCGTCAGTTCGCCGCCCCCTCTACAGATGGTCTAAAATTCCGCATCATGTACGAGAAACAAGGGCTTGATTTCCATATTAAAACACCATAGAATACGTGAATTTAAAATTAAACTTGACCGCGCTCAATTACTCACAAGAAGTTCTTCGGTATCTTTACTGAAGTTTATAAGGACTTCAGAAAATGAAATAAAACCTAAAAGTTCTATAGCTCTCACGGGTTTGGGAGAACTTATTTGTATGCATATTAAGGCATCTTTATCTTGGTAGTAGTGACTTTGTACATCTTGATGCTCAACGTATATGTTTAATTTTTAATAGAGTAAACTCTTTTAATATATCGACATTTGATTTTTTGCAAGTACTATAATAAACAGATGATCAACAATATGCGACCTTTCTTCGATACAAACGAGGAAAACAATTCGTTGATGCTTGATTGGTGGTTGCGAATCGTTGATGCTTGATTGGTGATTCTGAATCGTCGATGCCTGATTGGTGGTTCCGAATCGTCGATGCTTGATTGATGGTTCTGAATCGTCGATGCCTTATCGGCGGTTCCGAATCGCTGATGCTTGATTGATGGTTCCGAATCGTTCATGCTCGATTGGTGGTTCCGAATCGTCGATGCCAGATTGGTGGTTCCGAATCGTCGATGCTTGATTGATGGTTCCGAATCGTTTATGTTCGATTGGTTTTTCCGAATCACTAATAGCGATAAAGGTGACAAGAGCAATCAGCTGATTTAAAGAAAGAAACCATAAAGAAAACGAACAGTCTATCGCATTTTATAGTCTAATATCTATGAATTTATAAACATCTGCCTTTGGACTTAGTGCGACAGTCACAACACTGTCGACAGCAATGGTAGCTTGTGCAGAATGCGGAGAGATACATCGTCAGGGAACGAAGAAAAGGGGCAAAGCAATGTTAATTGATAATTAAAGACCGTCGAACATGGAAATGAATCGCGGGAAAAATCTCATTAAAACACTCTAAGAATACGGAAATAAGCATAACTCAAAGATATTCAGCCAATATTGTTTCGCCAGCTGAGCATCGTCTTTGAAAATTTGTGTAGACGAAAAACATTACAATGAGCAACCAAAAAAGATCTCTTAGGTGACCGAAAAAAAGATTTAAAAACTGCTTGTAGAAACTTATGAAACTGCGCGACAAATCAGAAAATAATCCATTCTACTCACCATCGTTTTATGACATGAAATATTGGATTGGACCGTCATATCTCTTGTCACATTATTTCGACAGTTCAGGAACCCTCTTAGCTAAAAATCGAGTGCACTGAGATAATATCAAAAAGGAGTCCAATTTCCCACCTTTTTTTCGCCTGCACTCCTAAGAAAATTTTGCCCCCCCAACAGATTTATGCATAACTAATTGACCCTCTCCCGCAAGGACGAGCTAATTCGTTTATTGATAACTTTTATTTTCCTGTTTTAGTGGAGTAGGCTCGTCTAAATTTCGATTGAAATAATTTTAATATCAATTTACCCTATTTTCCTTGACCTCCCTCAGCGTGAAGAGGTCGATACTCACACATCTCACGGCAGTAAAGTCGTCTGAAAATTACAAGCTGTCATTAGAAGACCTGCCGCGCGAGGGGTTAGCTATAAATGAGGTGAATTCTTGATAAATTAGGTCAACAAAACCGCACAAGAATAACAAACAGATCAATTGGCGGCCATCGATCAGGGAGGACTCTTCTCGCACCCCTGATACGCCATATCGCCCCCTATTAGTGCCCCCCTGCACCAGAGAGAAGAGTGTCCCCCTCATCGCTGCTGTCTTGCGCTCATACTTTCACGAGCGTCATGTGATAATATGTCATTTGCAACGGCCTAGACACCTACGTGTCTATTTCTCACTAAATTAAAACCTTGAGAAATTTGGTCGCACAAAACCTTGGTAATCAATTAAATGGTTGAATAGATGAAAGAATGGATAAAATTAAATGAATGAATGCAATGAATGAATGAAAACATGAGTATAGGTGTTAATAATGAGGAGCGAGAGTCTGGTTAGAGGCTTCCTGGGGAGCTAAATCGATATCTTAGCTACGTTGCTCTATGCCTGCACTCGAAATCTCTTGAAGATTTCCGCCATTTTGATGAACGGGTTGAATTTCGTAAATTCAAATTGTATCGGCTGCAGAACAATGGCTACACGGTAGCATGTCGGCCCTACCCTTGTACTTGCACTAAGAAATTTGTAATAATTCGAGTGAAGCTGTGAGAAGCAAATGAATCTTTTAAAACGCTATTCTCTTTACGTTAAATCTCGACATTTTATCAAACCTAGCTGATAAACGTAGTATAAGAATTTCACTGTCGGCATATTTTATAAAGTTCATTCATTTTTCGCAACAGCCCTATAACTTGCATTCGATAGGCAATTGACTTCTTAATTGAGGATACATTCTTTTAAACATCACATTACTCTCTTTGTTCCCTCAAAAATTTTCCTTCAATTTACTCGAGCGAAGGGTATCAGGAACGCGCTCATATTTTCCCAAGCAAAGTACCTCAAAAATTCGACTAATTTTCGTTTCCCACAGTCGGCAACCAGCTCGGTCCCACGGGACAGCGATGGCTGCTGCTGTGGTCACGTGACCAGCCGCCCCACTGGCACCCACCACTCACACTCGGCGGTGCGGGACGCTGCAACTGATCAAACTGCGCCTCATTTATTTAAATAAGATAGGAGGAAAGCAAATTTGAGAATGCTTGCTCTGTAATGAAAGTGTCAGGGGAAATGTTTGCAATTTAATTATGTCAGTGAGAGTATTCTTGTCGGCGTAAATATGATAGTTCTGTTAGACAAGCTTTGGTCCGGCAAAAATTGAGACTGTAAACGAAGTCGATAAGAGGGAATTTTCAGAGCAATAAAAAATAAAGCGGAATTTATAGAACGAGTGATTGAAGTTAAATGAAGTGAAACGTTTCATTTGTATACCGCAAATTCTGCATGAGAATATCGACCATTAACTCTACGAGTTCGTTTTAACTAAGGATATGGGGCAAACTGTGACATCAATTGTGTTGTTAATTCAAAATTATGAGCAAATCGTTAACAAGATATGAAGATTTTAGTAATTTTATCAAACTATACATAAAAATTGCAGTCAAATCTTGAGGACTAACATTCAATTTATGAATAAAACTGGCTTAGAAATATCGAAAACAAAAACTAAAAGTAGGAATTACCTTGCCACGAAAATTCAACGTAAAAAACCTTTTCACGCAGTAAATTTCTACTCAGTCGCCAGATGAAACACAGGTTTTTATACCACAAACTCATAGCAAAAACATACTGTGCAGAAAAAGTCGCGCGGTCCTAAATAACACCAAGACATTTTTCTGAAATGAAAATTGTTCCCCATAATTCAACTTTTAATGGCAACACAGGACTTTTTTAAATTACTGTTATGCGTGCATGTCGTCTCCATGATCAGAATGTAGTCATCGCGAGCACAATATTCGAAATTAAACTTTTGAACAATATAAATCCGCTGTCTTATGTACAATTTGTAATTTTTTTTATTCATTTCTCAGCAAGTAACAATTGAACAATATAGAGCTGCTATCTTACTTACAATTTGTAATTCATTTGAAAGCAAGTAACAAATGAACAATATAGAGCTGCTATCTTACCTATAATTTGTAATTAATTTTACAGCAAGTAACACCTGAACAATATAGAGCTGCTATTTTACTTACAATTTGTAAATCATTTTACAGCAAGTAACACCTGAACAACATAGAGCTGCTATTTTACTTACAATTTGTAATTCGTTTGAAAGCAAGTAACAACTGAACAATATAGAGCTGCTATTTTACTTACAATTTGTAAATCATTTCACAGCAAGTAACAATTCGTTCAGAGAGTTAAGAATGAGAAGAAGCTGTCGCTGCAGGTGGAGGGACTACACGTACAGGTAAAGCAGAATCCCATTTGTTACACACAGTTGGTACAACATCTGGTGGCCGTTTTATCGAGTTGTGATCACATCAACATTTGATCCATTGATACAGGTATTCATTCGTCATCGTAGAATTCCTGAAGTCCAAATTGCAAAACACTGGATGAGCGAGTACTTTAGCACTCACTTAAATTATCATACTTTAGTAGCACCAGATGAAGTACTAGTACTTTAGTAGTACTAGATGTAGTACTAGTACTTCAGTAGTACTGGATGAGCTAGTACTTTAGCACTCATTTGAATTATCCCTCGCCAAAAATACCGAATTAGTACGGAAAAGTGGTTGAAAATTTTTCTGCCTACTCGCATGCTTACTAGGAAACTCACTCTAATACTGTACATGTAAAATCAAACCCAGAAATATATCCCAAAAATAGGCTTCCAAAACGGACGGAACCGGTTGACATCAGCTAAACTCTTCTAACTTAACTCTAGCGCAGGAAACAATTGTAGCAAATATCACAATAACGATTTCATCCAGTGTTGTCACTACAATTTCTAGGGACAATTTCATGCATATAATACCATTATTATAACATCAATAGACAAGATTATAGAATATTAAAATTGCAACATTTGGCGACAACTTCGTTAAGTTGTGTCAATACAGCATCATAAGGAGTCAGCTCTATCGAGTGTTATAATTACAATATAAGAGGGTCAATTTAATCGAGTATTTTAATTGCTACAAATTTTGATACAATGTAAGTACACCAACATCAGGTAACATCAGCACACACCCCAAACGGCAAAAGCTTGCATTGCCAGAATTAGCCTATAATCGTGAGGCCAGTCCTCCCAATTACGTCGCCCTTCCCAATTACGGCGGGTGCCTGTACGCCCTTCTCAATTACGGCGGGTGTCTGTACGCCCTTCCCAATTACGGCGGGTGCCTGTACGCCCTTCCCAATTGCGACGGGTGCCTGTACGCCCTTCTTAATCACGACGGGTGCCTGTACGCCCTTCCCAATTACGACGGGTGCCTGTACGCCCTTCTTAATCACGACGGGTGCCTGTACGCCCTTCTTAATCACGACGGGTGCCTGTACGCCCTTCTTAATCACGACGGGTGCCTGTACGCCCTTCTTAATCACGACGGGTGCCTGTACGCCCTTCTCAATCACGACGGGTGCCTGTACGCCCTTCTTAATCACGACGGGTGCCTGTACGCCCTTCTTAATCACGACGGGTGCCTGTACGCCCTTCTCAATCACGACGGGTGCCTGTACGCCCTTCTTAATCACGACGGGTGCCTGTACGCCCTTCTTAATCACGACGGGTGCCTGTACGCCCTTCTCAATCACGACGGGTGCCTGTACGCCCTTCTTAATCACGACGGGTGCCTGTACGCCCTTCTTAATCACGACGGGTGCCTGTACGCCCTTCTTAATCACGACGGGTGCCTGTACGCCCTTCCCAATCACGACGGGTGCCTGTACGCCCTTCTCAATCACGACGGGTGCCTGTACGCCCTTCTTAATCACGACGGGTTCCATTTAACGTCCTCTTCCCAATTAGCTCAGGTCTCGTATACCGCGAGACACAACTGCCGCCGGTCCCAATGAGTCCCACAATGGGGCGTTAGCAGGGTCCCACACCGTCCCAGCGCTGGGTGTCCCGTGAGAAACCCGCATCGATGTCCCTCTCCCACGGCAGTTCCGTGGGAAGTTCCCATGTAGCGCTGGCGTGGGAACTTTGAAGGTGACAACCCGTGTGGTGGTGACATCCCGTGTGGTGGTGACAACCCGTGTGGTGGTGACAACCCGTGTGGTGGTGACAACCCGTGTGGTGGTGACAACCCGTGTGGTGGTGACACCCCGTGTGATGGTAACAATCCGTGTGGTGGTGACACCCCGTGTGATGGTGATCAGTGTGGTGGTGACAACCCGTGTGGTGGTGACAACCCGTGTGGTGGTGATAACCTGAGTCGTGGTGACAATCTAGGTGACGGTGACAACCTGTAGAAGAGCTCGCGGTTGCCGCAGATCAGGACTCTTCCCAGGGCACCACATGAAGCGCTGGCACGCGACTTGGACATCATGGCTTTCCATCTCCCGCACATCCCGGCCGTCCTGTACACGAAAACCTCTCCAATTCCCTCCCTAACACTCGGTCACCAGCTATTAAAGCTCTCAAACGGCCCCCATGATCGTTTCTCGCCCCAGCGTGCGTAGGTTCAACCACTCGAGGTCGTAGTTTTCACACAATGCCTGTAATAATTCGCCCGTAATGACCTGCAATCGTCATCGGAGTCATGGCTTTCGCGTCGTTTTGTGTGGCCCCGACGCTGCGGAACAGGTCGGGCTGAAGCGAGCTCTCCCGCGTCGTGAAGCGTAGCATTTTAATCCAGTTCTGTTGCCTGCGCTCGGAACTGCACAGGGGCGTCGGAATTGATTGTCATGCCAGTGATAATTATGGTAGGATGTCATGCCAGTGATAATTATGGTAGGGTGTCATGCCAGTGATAATTATGGTAGGGTGTCATGCCAGTGATAATTATGGTAGGATTGATTTGAATTGTGATCACAGAAATTGCTTGCGATGATAATAAAGGTACCGACACAGATGAAAAAACAATGACAAATTAGCAAAACTGCATTGCCGATGACAACAATACCAGGCGTTCATTCCTCTTTGGTGCGTCGTCGCATGAAGCTTCTGAAGCTTCAACCTAATCCCGATGACCACGTCGTGGAGTTGGTGATATATTCGAAACTCAGGCGTGGTTCGGCTGTTGAAATGAGGCTTTAACAAACGAGAACACGACGGAAAACGTTTCGATTCTAGCAGAACAAAGCTCGCACCAATCTCCAGAGCAGAGGTAAACGGTGAAACCTCAACGCAATAAGTATCCATTATTGCACTTCAAATTCAGATTAGATGAGCATTTCAACAGTGACAGCAGACTACAATGGTTAACACAACAATGGGTAAAACGGCAATGGTTAACACGACAATAGTTAATACAACAATGGTTACCGCAACAATGGTTAACACAACAATGGTGAATACGACAATGGTGAATACGACAATGGTAAACATAACAATGGTTAATAAAACCGTAGTTAACACGACAATGGTAAACACAACAATGGTTAACACAACAATGGTGAATACGACAATGGTAAACATAACAATGGTTAATAAAAGAATAGTTAACACGACAATGGTTTGCCCAACAATGGAGCACATAGTGCACGACATTACCCGGCCGCCCGCACTCTTTATGTGCAGTGGAGGCCGTTGTGACGCATTATGGCTGTCCTAGCGCTGTGGCAACTCCGTCACTTACGTTTGTAGAACATTTTTTGTCATTACTGTCGCAGGACTGCATGTCACGTGTACTGCTGCTGCACTGCACCCCTGTAACAACTGGAACAATTGCTGCAGTACAGCTGCAAGGAGCTGATGTAGCTGTTACATATTATCCTGCTACACTACCTAAAATGTTATAAACTAACCTGATGCACTAACCAAAATGTACCAAATAATCCTGCTACACTACCTAAAATGTAACAAAATAACCTAATGCCCTACCTAAAATGTTACAAATTATCCTGCTACACTACCCAAATGGTACCAAATAATCCTGCTACACTACCTAAAATGTTACAAACTAACCTGATGCACTACTTAAAATGTTACAAATTATCCTGTAGCACCACCTAAAATAATTCTTGTTCGTGGTAATTAAGTTTTGCTCTCTAACTCGTTTTATTGCAAAACAAAAGGAAATGCCCATATCCCTATGAGACTTCGCTTTCGTATTATACATGAATTTTATTTATTGCTGGTAAATTGGAAAAGGCAGATCGAAAATTCAACGACCTCACCACAAAAGGAAAGTTTAAGCATTAGGACTTTTTTTTACTGCTTTTTAGTTACCAAAAAATGGAACATTGTCGTTTTAACTCAGAAGTGAAACAAAAGTGAAATTTTGTTGGGCGGTGTTATTAACGTGGCCAGGTGAGGCCTGACCCGCAGCACTAAAATGTTCAATTGTATTTCAGATTTGAGATTTGTTTCTATTCTATTATGAATGCAGTACATAGAGCATAAAACTGAGAAAATGTCCAAATTATAGTAAATGAAGCCCAAATCGTCTCTAAATGGAATTGCAGGACTCTCTAAGTGTACCTTGAGAAAATTCAGACCATTCTGATATGAATTGGTTCCAACAAAAGTGTTTTTCTTGGTGTGCGAGAACGAAATCACTCGTTGCTGTGAACTGCTAGAATTGTGTTTTTGCATACATTTCTCCCAGCAGCGTCCGAATCATTTTTAAATTCAAATCGAATCACTCGAGAATTTTTCTTAACTTTACGGGCTGTATGTTAATTGCATGGTTTGAAATTTTTGATGGACGAACTGAACGTCGTAGACTTGCGGTGGACTGATATGATGTGAACCGACGAATCGAGTCATCAATGGTTGAGGTTAGTATTTTTAGTTTAGATGAATTTTTTTCTATAGCCCAAACCTCATTTATGTAACTGAACAATTACTTCTGTGGTCCTTCCAATCAATTTTTTAGTCTTCGCCACAGTAGATTTAGTGTTGAACGATGCAGCTCTCAGATATTGACTGAGGACCGCTGCTGTACGTGGACGAAATAGAACATCTTTCTAAAAATTCCTGTCACCTAAGCCCCTCTGGATTGTTCGAGGACTATTTTTTATCGCTTTATAACTAATTCTGTGGCTGTCTTAGATAATTAGTGAGGCACTAATCTAAGAGTTTTTTCGATATTAAACTAACCAGCCAAAAAGTTTGTCACACGCTGGTAAAATGTAGATATAATTTAAGAATTTTTTACAGATTTCCCGATACCAAGTTTAAAGAGACGGAATATAGTGACAATAATTGTGCTCAGTGTCACTGGTAGTCAGTACTGCCCCTGATCTCTCTCTCCGTGATATAAAAGCATGAATAATCCCACTAAAAAACACTGTAAAACCAACTTCTGTCTTTGACAAAAAAAATGTTATAGTTTTGCCCCGAGCTGGAAAAATCTACCAGAGAAGTGTCTTAAATGATGGCCATAAGACTTAGATCTGTGCAAAAAACAATTGCTCAATGGTAAAACGATGGCGAAATGCTGTCATTCAGTGGTACTAGTGGCAGACCTAAAACTATGAATACTCGCGACAGGCGCTCTTTGAAGCGATTGGTGAAAGCAAACCAGCGGAAAAGTGTTCAGCAGTTGACTAGTTCAACAAAGGTCCCACGAAAAATTTCGTTCCCCTATGCGCCGAGAACTGAAGGAAATGGATTTGATGAGTTGGGCTACCTGCAGAAATCATTGGTCAGTAAAGCTAATAGAACGGAACGGCTCCATTTAGCAAACGACCACATAGACTGGACCGTAGAACAATGGAAACACGTCCCATGGCCAAATGAATTGCGGTTCACCCTGTTCCAGATAGATGACAGAGTTAGAGAGGGACGAGAAGCCGTGAAGCTTTGAATCCTTCACTTATCGCTCCGATAGCAGGGCCTTCGGGGAGGAAGTGTTGTGATCTGGGGATGCTTCACATGGTCGGGATTTGGTTTACCAGCCTTGCGCAGCAACAAAATAAAATTTCAGGATTATTTGAATATCTCAAGTGACCATGCACACTCCTCTATGGATTTTTTTTTTTTTNTTTTTTTTGCTGATGGTTCTGCATTTTTTAAGATGACAACACTCCCACCCACCGTTCTCACGTACTGCAAGATTGATTTAGGGAATACGAGGGATCGCTTTCATTTATGGAGTAGAATCCACAGGCTTCTGATTTAAATTCTAACAAAAATTTGTGGGACCAACAGTCCTATTAAAAATTGGCGCACAGAGTTTACTGGCCTACAGCTTAATGACAGCTCAGTGGCGCGGTCGTTATGTCCAATTAAAGGCATTACTACCGAGATTTGCAATCAGCTACTGGCCAATTTCTCACCTATAAAGATAATACTGGCAAGCAAGCGAGAATACGTCAGAAAACTACCATCGGCTCAAGGAACTGCCTAAAGCCTACCGCGCAACTGCGGTGGTTGTTTACAGCGTGGGGCGGGAGCTGACAGCCTCAACACGCCTTACTTCTTCGTTGGAAGATCTTTCTCAACTTTTGCTCGTATTTAGAATAACTAATTATTTAGATGGTTTGCAAAATCTGGTGGAATCTCTGCCTAATGAAATGGAAGCTGTAATCAATGTGAAAGGTGGTGCAATATTTAAACTGAATTGTTTTCGTTACATCCGCATTTTGCAGGATGAGATAAACTTTTTAGTCGGGTGGTGTACTTCTACACTTTCCATTGGTGTATTCTTATACTAATTCAGTATTCAACTTACAAAAATACAAGAGATGTTCAATTTTCGATTGCTTTGGTAAATAAACTTTTGAACATGTATCAGATATCGATTGCACTTACTGTAAATTACCATGCCACTGACGTGCGGTTACCGGTATCATGCGATCGTGTGACTATGGTTGGTACATAACAAGTGGTAATTTTGTAGTGGTAACCAGTAACCACGATTGGGGCTCCAGCAGTAATTCAGAAGGAATTTACTCAACTCATCATGATTACTCTTAACAACACCGTAGATGTTTTATGATAACTCCGAGAAACCTTTGCCAAAATTTCAAATGTTCAGCGACAACTCATGATAATTCTTAACACTAAACCGGATGTTCAACAGCAATTGACCACAACGCTTCTGAATATTCCGGCTGTTCAGCGGAAAATCATGACAATTCTTGACAATACAGCGGATTTTTAACGGCAACCGATGACAATTTTTGTCAATATTGCGGACATTTAGCGAAAACTCCTGATAATAGAACGATACTTAGCAACAACTAATGACAACTTTTGACAGCATCGATGGTGTTAAAGGTAAAAATAACCGCTCTTGACAACATAACAGGTTGGAAAAAGCTGATAGCATTTTCTAACAACATCAATAATGTTAAAGCCAAAAAAATCGCTCATAGCAACATGACAGGCGGGAAGGAGATGGCAGTACCTCATAACAGCATCGATGATGTCAAAGCCAAATAACAGCTCTAGACAATATCACACGGTAGGAAAAGTTAATGGTGTCTCATAACAACATCGATGTTATTTAATCCAAATAGCAGCTCCAGACAATATGACACGGTAGGAAAAGATAATGGTGTCTCATACCAGCATCGATGGTATTAAATTTATTTAACAGCTCTAGACAATATGACACGGTAAGAAAAGCTTATGGTGTCTCATAACAGCATCGATGGTATTAAATCCAAATAGCAGCTCCAGACGACACGGCGGATGCGGTAGCCCAATACAACACAACAGAGACAACTAGCACAGCAGCTGACGCTAAGCCTCGAGAGCTACCAAAAATCAAAGCGAAGCAGATGAATGACAAATGTTAAAAAGTAAACCACGGTGAATATAGCTGATACAATCTCATCATCACCTGCACAAGCGCAGAAATTAGGTAAAGTATAATAGCTGCAGAGCATCGTGCCACTGACGTTAGGTCACTAGTTACAAGTGACCGTGTGACCACGGTTGTGTCAGTACTCAGTCACCGTGCTACTGACGTTAGGTCACTAGTTACAAGTGACCGTGTGACCATGCTTGTGTCACTGCTGCCACCATGCCACCATGGAGGGTCACGGGAATTCCAGGACATATCTGGTGTCTGCACGCGACGTGCCTCGGCTTGAGCACGTGTGCACCTGCTGCACGTCACGTGCACTGGCCTCTTCTCGCGTGCACACGACGAGATGCACGTGCGCTTGTCCGTTCCCAAGCAATCTTCGCACGTGCACGAGGGATCGAAGTATCGCGTGGTCGCCAGCGCGGCGAGATACGGCAGGACTCCCAGCTACCCTCACGATATTGCTGTCCAGCGAGGGTAAAACTGAAATATTTTATCACCCACTTTTTTGCTTGAGTACTGCTCCGTTTGATGTCTCTGTGTAGCACGAGGTAGATTTCACCTCGCAATATTTTTGTGTAGGTGTGAAAAGTGAGTAGTTGAGATTATGTAACATTCACTCAAAAAAGAACCAATGGAATATGGGCTATTATTGTTATCATTTTTCCTTAAAGGCACACAGAAAGTAATAACCTCAGACTATGGCGAGCAAACGGCGCTGTTCAGGCTAAGGTTCTCATTCCGCATGCACGTTTGAGGCGAGCGAACCCGACTCCAACGCCCGCTGCTACGCTAACAGGCCCTCATCTATACGCCTTTTCCAACAGTCCACTCCTTTTTTTACAAAATAGAGTTCACCTCCATCCAACAGGAGGAGGGTACAGCGTTAGAACAGTTTTTTTATCCTGAAGTACACCACCTGTCTTTAATATAAAACATCGACCTTATCCTTGGACCTGCCACCAGATCCTTATTTTTAACGTCTGAAATAAAATTTAATTTTAGTATTTAAAGGCAATAAAATTTCGTTTTTAACGATTTGGTTGTAGGTGAGGATATAAAACATCCTCGTGTCACACGAGGGAACTCTGTTGGTCGTACACGTGCAATATTTGTGACACAGCTCAGCTACTCGCCATTCTCTGGTGCACACTGCCGCTCCCGTACATTCATAGAAGTTAATATACCAAATCTACGATTGTGTAGTTATTCTTCAGTCCATTTAATGCGACTCATTCTAACGATGCGAGTACTCCACTTAATCCGTACTCGCTCCTCCAGTTTATCCTTAAATCTAAAGCATGAACTCCAGAGCAATCAAACTCTCACGGACGCGTCTTTCCCCCCTCTCACCAACAGCCCTGCACTCCTAAGTCCTCTCAACGCTCACCAAACATTGTATCTTTTTCCTCTATGTCGGCCGGGCCTCTTGAATGCTATTAGCAGCGAGGCACAGCAATAAGCAATCAAAGCATCTCCCACCATCTTCCCATTCATAGCTCATTAGCTCATTCATTCATTCATCAGTTCACACTCCTGAACACCTCATCGTTGTAATCTTAGCCAGATTGACTCATAATTTCATTTTCTTATCATGTTGTGCTGTGAGGGCTCAAGTAGAGCCCTCACTACAAATAATAGTAAATCGTTGTCTATATACTTCGAAACGCATAAAAAATCGTTCATACAGATAGGGGCTGTATTTGTACCACTCTAAATAATGCTCCATAAATCGGCGAGTAGCAAGGCAATTTCCCACACATTAAATTTCAAATTCCACGTCGTCTTCGGCACGCGTTGATCCGACTTTACGCCGGTATTCCATCAGTAATGGGGCAATATAAATTTCAACCCATCGGAACGTGACGACGAATTCAAGAGCCGTCGGGGTACTCGTTTGCAACCGCAATCATGTTTATGTGCTGTAAGTATGTAAATTCTTCCATTTTGCTCCGGCCTAGCTCTGTTTCTTGACACGTCCCCACGAATTATGAGTGTTTTAGATTATGTGCATTCCACAACGTGTTAATTTTAACTTGCGCCGATTTTCACTTTCAATACAAAGAGGAAACCTCGTAAATCCATGGGAGCGGACCTTTATAATTTTGCTAGAGGTCCGTTTCATTCTGATCATTATTATAACTTCTATAGTTTCCTTATTATCGTATTTATTAGATAGGAACTTGGATTTTTCTTCGTTTCATCAAGTCTCCATCAATAACACAACCTAAAAACATTATGCTAAGTACAACCATCGTTGATCAAAATCGAATCCCAGGAAGCAAATGAGTGCTGTCAGTACCGCTACCGAGGACAGCTCCTGTCGTTGCTCTCGAGTGCAGAGACATGGAGTGCCCTTATTTTCAAGGCACGTCATAAATAACAGCGTCTGCACGAGTGAACAGCCCACGGCTAAAATTGGGTCATCTGAAATTACGTGATACGGCGCATAATTAATTATACCTCCACTAACAGAAGGGCAGGTCTAATGTTGAACGGAAAAATAACCATAATTTCTGCTTTTAATTCATGGGTTTGCTCAAAACACCAATTGAATCTCAATCAATGACATCGTCTGATACTGATTAAAGACGAACAGTGACTGAGGAATTCGTTAAAACGAAATATTATGACAATAACTCAATTCAATTCCTGCTTCTTTATTGTGAGGATATTCAAATGATACACGGCTCTTGACAACATGTCTACAAGCCTGCTAAAATCCACTATAATTCACGGCATAGCAGCTCCTATTCCTAAACATTACGAGAAAGTAATGCACGTTCATCAGTTCTAAGAGACGTACGTGATTCAACTGACGTAAGCAGAAGATCAGCTGTGAAACAATTAGCGCAAGTGCACTGACTACGATTAAGCAGCAACGAGTCACTGAAGCGCCAATGAAGGAAACGATCGCCACAAACAAGCGCAGCGACAGAACTGCAACGTTCAGCCTTGAGCGGTCGTGGGAATGCGGGCGCCACGGAACCGAGTGTGAGAAAATACCGACGACCGTGAGAACCGAAACCGAGGTGGTGGACCGGCAGATATAATCGGCGGTAGAGCGGCGGCGTGAGAGGGACCTTCACGTAACCATGTATGGTGACACCACCACACTTGGTTGAACTGTGATACGCTACACTTGGCGGCGCTTCATTCTTTAGGTTGCAGTAACTATTTGTGACTTTGGGACTGTGAATAATATTATAATCCGTAGAGTCTCAACATCAGGCTGGGGTGTTATTAGTGAGAGCACTCCGCTGCCGGGAAGCTAAGTAAGAAGGCTAACTAGAGTACTTAGTTATGGATAATGGCGAGTGAAAATTTACCGAAAAACTAGGAGCAAAAATAAAAATAAAATATTCATTTTAGGGCTTCGTAAAATTTGAATATACATCTTGCAAAATTGAGTAACATGAAAGTACTCGAATGCCATTCTATGTACATGTACACTACCTTGTTTAATAATTTAAGAATGCGGAACTATAATGTCAAATGTATTGTAAAACATTGTTTAATTTTATAAAGCCATTGAACATATGCATGTTGCGTGGAAACATAATTTGTAACGGAAAGCTGTCACAAAATCATCAAACTGAATCATTCAAACCCGCACGAGCAAAGCACATACTTAAATTCTGTCTTTGATTGTGCGAACTAATCGGGTGCTGAATTGCGCAAGTGATAGCGTGATAGCTTGCCTTCCTCCCAGTCTGGAGGTCCGGGTTCGACACCCCGTACTGTGTGTTTCCCTTAGGAAAGAAGAATAAACAGGACTTTCTTGAACAGGTGGCACACCAGTGTGGCTTAGGATAGTATGGCTGGAGTAATTCCAAGATATCCTAGAAAAAATCGCCAAAAAAGACCAACTTACTTTTTAATTAAAAGAACGAAATACTGTGCGAGAAGCCGTTCACATTTTATGAGATTGAGTCCTTACTCATCCTAGTTCTGAAGGAAACAATAACTTAAAACTCAACTAGATTAATTCTACCGTTCCGCCTCTGGAGCGCCAGACGCTGCAGCGTTGGAGGAGCGGGTGGCGGGGTCCCTCCTTTTGATCTCCTGAGCCATGCCGCAGTTGGTAGCCAGAGGCTCCAATGTTTCCGGCCTGGGGCAGCGGACGACGTCCTCTCACTGATCGATATGAGCTGCTCAAAGATAGGTTAAATGTCGTGTCACGGAATGCATTCTTTCTCAAACCAATATTTGTTTAGATTATTTCCCTAACTCACGACTACTATGTTCTAAATGAATGTATTGAATACAGTTAGAATAAGATGTTATTGATACCCACCGCTTTTTGATTGTTTCCTGATGTAAATATTCATTCATATTTGCATTATGTGCAGATGTTTTGTAGCACTCTCTCATTTAATCGTTGTGCCTAGAACCCTCAAGTATTATAGGAAGAAGTTATTTCACCTAAGTTGATTTTATGAAACCTATATCAAATTGCTTGCAACATAGCTCACATTATAATGATTTTAGTTTCAGCGCATTTTCTCACTATGAGAGAAATGTTCGTTAAGACTTTGTAAAAATTATCCCAGAACTCGTATTCTAAAATCAAGTTCATTGAGATTGACCAACATCGACATCTTAGATTTGAATTCGTGCTGACGCACGAATTCAAAACTTACCCACGTACACACGGGAAACTAAAAGTGGTTATTATTGCTCTTCAAATCCCTAGCGATGATCAACTGCGCAAGCATGGCATCCTTCTAGGGGAAGAGACGTGGAGGCTCGGCCAAACATGCATATATTAATGCAATTGTAACTATGTATGTATTTATGTGTGTCACACCTTTCATCAATAAATACAAAGATTATTGCAGTATTTCTGTTACAGCGTGATCATAAGTTTCCACTCTTGTAGATTCTAACTGCGAATTATTCGCGAGTCCTGCCAGCTAGTGATGTTAATTACCAAATAAGCCTCATGAAAATTCGTACGAGTAATGCTGTCGTACGTTGAGTGTGATGAGCGCAGAATCAACAATGTCACTTGCTCGTTGGCCAAGATCGACCACTATGCGCGCGCCATCTTAGCATCGATCGAAGATATCTTAATTAATTAAGATCAGTCCTCGAGCATAGCGATCGATCTCAGCCAGCGAGCGAGTGACATTGATGACTTCCCGCACTATCAAGCTTAACGTACTACATCAGTCGCACAAATTTTCAGGTGATCTAGTTATAAATGTCAGAATTCTAACGTTTATGTTTCAATAGCACGGAATATAGTTTGATATCTAGATTATATCGGATTATAGTTTGATATCATAAATTTTCATGTGATCTAGTTATAAATATCAGAATTATAACGTTTATGTTTTAATAACACGGAATATAGTTTGATATCTAGATGTTTACATTAATGTATAAATAAATTAAACCACTTCACCATGTTGTGCTGTGAGTTACGCGGCAAATAATGGACCACAGTCTTCTTATTTTCTTAAACACTTCGCAGAGTGTATAATTAATTTGACTTTAACATGTTGGTTACGATGCGCGTCACATGGGAGCCCATAGTTAGGGTGTTCCCTACCAAGGTTAGGTACGAGTTCGGAGACACTTTCGCGTTTTGAAGTCAGACAAGCGTCCTTCATGTTTGCTCTCTCTCTCTCTCTCTGCAGTCGGATTAATAATTTCAGTTGTTTAAATATTCAAATATTAATGCTCTCTTTCAACGTAAGTTGCATATGAGTGTTGACACTCAAGCAAACTATTGTGCAACAGTGGAATGAATTCTTTCACTGGTATCCCCGTCGGCCAAATTAAGGGGAACAGGTTGAGTTTATTACGGAACTTCAATATAGAAAGACCTTCCTCAACTCGAAACGATCTGATTCACTGTTTTGATTTTTCTAACCCTTATGACGGTAAAAAAATTTAGGATCTTGAAAGAAACACTTCTTCATAACCGAATTCCAGAGCATCCGTGTGATAATGGTCAGCGTTTATGCCGCACTTCGAAATGGTTTTCTGCGGTTTAATTTTACTGTTGGTCTGAAATAAGATGCATGATGTATTTGACTTAGTTTCAACATAATTGCATCTTCATACAACATCAGTTTTAGCTACCTTCCTGGCGCAAGACAAAATATTAAAATATATAATTATATTTAAATTTACGAGCATGCAACAGCTTAGTGCACACTACATATGGATGAGAATTATAGCATTATTGAAAGCGTAAATATAATTAGAGTCTTCTTCTACTTAAAAATGAACTTATCAATGTTCTCCCATCGCTCTCTCCTCCTTCTCTCGTCTTGTCCCACCGCTGCTGCCATTGTCTCACGGTCGCCGCAGCTAATCTCTATTAGGTCCATTAAAATTTACCTGTGCTGATCTCCATTAAGGTCATTAAATTCGCTTGCGATGAAGGCCGTGACCACAATTACGCCGTTTATTACTCACTCACTTTGGATGACACAGGTACAAACTGCTAATAAGTAAGCTCGCTCTTGGCAGAGTGGTCGCTGTTTTTGCATCGTCTCACAGGACCATGAGCCTCACTTGACGACTTGGCGGTGATACATCAAACTATGAACTTTTCGCCTTTTTTCTTCAATGCCTATCATTTCAGATGATTCTTGCTTGACATCACTATTAAATCCTACTGTACGGGTTCTTCTTTATAACACAAGATTAATGGCAACAGGTAAATCAACTTTCTTTTCATGCCTATCTTCCAATCACAAGCCTTTCAACTGCCTAGAGACAACCTGATTGCTTTTTGCTCGTCCACTCACATTGGAATAAATTATGTTATTCTCTTCATTTCTTTCTTTCTACCCATCATCTTGAGATAGTCATTCCAATGAAATAAAGCGAATTTCACCTGATCAGTTAAAGGACAAATATTATATTCATACTTTGTAAAGGCGGAGCAAGAAGAAAGATATTTTAGTTTCTATTACGTGTGCCACTGTTGAGTATGTCTTATACGAAATATATGTCGTGTACAAATTCACGAAAGTGTACGGAACATTCAATATATCTAATAAGTTTGAACCTGGCCGCTGAATATTTTAACAGAGACCTAAGCGTAAAACAAACTTAGATCTAAGCAAAAACTTATCCACCATCAGTCATGATTTTCTGTCTCAGCACTTCTTGTGACGAGCTGGTATCACCCAGCGCCTTGTAATACGCAACAATCAAACGGTGACACGGTTGGCGGAAAGGGTGATTTCAAAGTAGATGATAGCATACACTCTAATTAAACAATTTAACTAATCTTCATGTGAATAGGATTAATATCAGACGGCAAAGTGTTCATAAAAGCCTCTTATTTCCCACTCCTTTCATCGCATTAAAATATACGTAAATGAGAAAGAAAATTGGGCAATCGCAGTTCCATGTGAAATTTTTACGTTAGGGACAAATAATTTTTTTGCGAATAAACCTCTAGCAAAGTTATTGGCATCTTAGTGAAATACTTCTTTCTTATTAAATTTGAGCTCAACGTCTATACTGCAGGGAGAAAATAATTCAAGTGTAATCTTCATCAGCGAGTTAATTTTTACAGGATTCTTCATCTTCAGGCATACAAGTGCTATAAAGCTACTACGTCATCAGAGTGAATTTTTCACAGATCATCTCCGTCAGATGTCGTCAGTAATTAAAGAACTATGAAACCCCATGAATTTTGTCGATAATTCCATCCCTCTATTGACGCTAACTGGAAACATAATGCGCTTCTCAAACAGGTTTATTTTTATCAAGTTTTTTAAAGCTGACGTCATTGGCTAATGCACGATTGCAGCAGCCTCGGCGACATCCAATCAGAGCTCGTAAGTAGCCGTGCTGTAATTAGACAACAATTGATTTTGCCTGAAGGTCGACCGGCGTGGGAAGTCCGAGAGGTGAAGTCCTAGTGCCGTGAGTAGACATGACTGCGTCACGGACCATTAATGGAAGAGTTACAGGTGGTGTTCGATGCATGTCGGACTTGGTTTACGCGCCATTGGATTTGCGTTTATTTTTTTTAGTACCAGGTATGCGGAACGAGTACATTTGAACTCAAGAGAACATGTTTCAAATAGCCGAAAGATGCAACAAAATTGACACTTCACTCTCAACATATCCCCCAGTAAGTTTTTACAGAGCTGTAGTTTACCGTAGTGTTATCATAAAAAAATGCAAACGCCAAAGAAATGCTCGAGGTGGACGACGGTAAAATACATATATGCTCTTGGACTCAAAAGCGCATTTTTTCCGAAAAGGATCGACCGGAAAAATTTTGAACACAAATTGAATTGCGCGTGAAACAAGTATATGACACACATCGAAGACTACCTGAAGTTTCATTGCTGCGTTAGCTCAAGAGTGTTTATAATGCAAGATGTGAGAGGAACGAAGAAATTTGCATTGAGCCACCGAATCTGATCAGTTATAATGTCAAGTTCAGAGCACTAGACGCTGGATGTAAGTGACGTAATAATCTATGTATAGTCAATAAATATTTATACAAATATTTTTGTAGCACGATACAGGTTGTTCATAATTTAAACTTCGCGCCCTAACACCTCTCTCTATCCCGAAAAAACCATAAGTAAATAGGATGAGATGCATCTCATCTTACGACATTGATCTCCTCCCAGCTCTACCACGGCCCGACCTGTAAAGGCAAATTAAGTTATGCAATGAGCAAATATTTATCCGAAAGGGATGCTTGGTAGCTCGAACTCACTATATGACTTTTTTTGGTAAAACTGACGCACTTCAGATTTATTTATGACCGATTGCATGTTCATGTATGACGCTCACAGTAGACAGTTTGAGTCAGCTATGTCATTAAATTAAGGCAACATGCTGACGAACAATCTACTTGTAAGGGTTAACATGGATGGCATTAAAAGCAGCCTGTCTGTTGCACATGATGTTAGCCACTCTACGGAGCAAAAAATGAGAGCAAAATTACTGAAACGAGCAGTGAAATCGCCACGTTGCTCTCAGTAGATTTTTGTACTAAGTTCTCGTACAGCCGCAGTTCGAATATTTTACGAATACGGCCGTATTTGAATACAAGGCAGCACAGCCCACGTGACGCGTGCGAACCAATCGAGGTTGTGGCGGCAAAAGAGATGACGATGTGAGATGGTGGAAATGAGGATGGGAAGGAGATAAGAGCTGAGCTTATGATGAAAAAGAAGGTAGGATGAAATGGATGAAAAGAGTTAGCGTTAAGATGACTGAAAATCGTGCACATGAGAGGGATTAAAAGGAGAGTCCCAGCATGATATAAAAAAAGGGAGAGAAAATACTTACATAGATTAGAAAATAAGAAAATGAGAAAATAAGAAAATATATCAGGAAAGTATACAATTACAGGGTAAGCAATAACAAATGACAACATCAGTCTCATATTGAGTACAGCATTATCGTAAAATGTGCATAAAAGTATATTTTAGGTTGGTCCACAGCTATCACTCTGAAATAAGTTTTACTAAGCCAGGGTATGAACTGCACGTGGCATAAAGAAGTGACCGATAACTTCAAAAATGAAAATCACTTCCGATGTCGTGGGAACACGTAGGAGTACGCGCGTGCGGTCGTAAATTGCCGTAATGATATTCGAGATATCAAGATTTCTTTGCGATGTGAGGAATTGACTTCTGAGATGCACAATGAGGAAAAACATAAAATGTTTTTGCAAATGCACATGAGACAATTAGACATGCATCGATGAATTTCTGACAATTGGTTTATCAAATTGGACCAATTTTCTCCAATCTCCGATAACTGTAATGACTATTCAGTGCATAAAATGGTACTCAAGTTACAACGTACATCGAGCAATAGTAATTTGTCAGCAGCTGTTACAATATACCAGCAGCTATAACAGTATCCAAGCCGCTGTAACAGTGTAACAGCTGTAGCAACACACCAGCAGCCGTAACACTCTAGCAACCGTAACAACACACCAGCAGCCGTAACAACACACCAGCAGCCGTAACAACACACCAGCAGCTGTAACAACACATCAGCAGCTGTAACAACACACCAGCAGCCGTAACAACACACCAGCAGAAGTAGTAATATACCTGCAACCACCCACGACAACATGCAGGTCGTAATCACGACGATGGGCTTACAGCTGTAACAACATGCTGGCAGCTGTAACATTATACTAGCAGGTATACAGTTGACCATTTGAAGCAACAATAGGCGTGTTGCTGCAATAATATGCTTGTAAAAGAGTGCTTGTAACTGCACAACCACCCTAGGTTGTCCGACAGAGCTGCAGCATGACTGATTTCCTCGACTGAGCTGCAGCATGACTGATTTCCCCGACAGAGCTGCAGCATGACTGATGAAGTAACTGCTCCGATGATTTGCCTCCAAAGTACCCTAGCGAGTGCAGTGCATGCAGTAGACACTCGCATACCTACCGGCGCAGGTTTATCCCGCACCCCGACTCGCCGGTAAAACTAGGGCCGTGAATTCATCACATTTTCACTCGGAAGAACAAAGCCTACGAAGTAATTGGGTTGTCGCACGGGCGCTGGTTTTTGGAAAGGATTTACCGCAAGTATTCATAATTACAACATTCGTATGCCTGCAGCGAAAATACGAACGCACTGAAAGTACGTCACGAGCCCTGCAGGTAGCGCAACGTAATATTACAGCTTAAATTTGCGTGACATTGTAACCGTGAGCAGCAGGGGGACGGAAGTGATGGCACTCATGAGATTTTGTTTTTTTTAAACATCTTGCAAGCCAACATTCGTAGACCTCACACAAAATATACATTTTACAGTGTAGAGTGTTGACATTAAAAAAAATTCACCTTTTACAAGTGTATAGTTTCATGTCAGACAAAACATATACGGCGCTGGACCGAAGTATTCAACCAAAGCAGTTTCCTTTGTATAATATTTAGTTTCGAAACAGTTGTTGGTAATTAGGACTCCGAGACGGCTTCCATACGATGGTATTAGGCGTTCGGGGGTCTGGTGGTACATGAGCTCATTCTTCAACGCGTATAATCTTCAGTTCTTCAAAACTCGTCGGACTTCTCTGCTGAACCTTTTTTTTAGCGTCCACTAAATACATATGTTCCATGGGACTGCAGCCCGGGGATTGGCGTGGCAACGAAAGAACATTGACTTTATTCTTCATTAACCTTTCGGATGTCGCCCTGTGTTTAGGGCCGCCATCTTGCTGGAGCGCTCATTGGCGTTTTTGAAATAAAAGCTTCGCACCTGTAATGAGGCACTTCTCCAATATTTGACGGTACATAGTGCCATGAATGACATGAAGTGCAACAGTACAATGGGCTGTGAAACAACCCCAAACTGTGATACTGTACCACCTCCATGCTTCACAGCTGGGGTGGTGGTATGCCTCTCACACGCTGTTCCATGAGTCTTCCACACACGCCGAACAATGTTATGACCAAGCAATGCAATTTTGGTTTCATCGAATCAAATGTCTTAAAAAATACACGTTCTTCCTTTAAATGTTTTTTTTACAAAGCATAGACGACTTGCAACGCGGTTTTTGGTCCCCATGGAAGTCTTACGGTGTTTATAGCCTTTGATCCTATTGCTTTGAAGTTATCTACGAGCGGCTCTTTCTCACACTTTCTTTAGGGACGCAACTAGATCAGTTTTAAACTCTTTGTGAATCATTGTGGGTTTATTTTGATCTTCCTTATCAAAATTCGATGAGACCGAAGACCAATCTACCGTGGGGCATTTTAGCTTGGTAAGGTGACAGTAGAGCCATATTCCTTCAATTTATTAATAATTGAGCCAACGGAAGAGGACAGCACATTGATCTGCGGAGAAATCTTTCTGCATAATTTACCTTGAGAATGGAGCTGAACTATTCACTTCCGGAAATATTCCGGGACATTTTTGACTTTTGACATGATATCCTTTTGGTTACTATGCAACGACAGTTCATCTGTGACTAACCATCTAATTCCATGACGAACCATGTTGATTATTCTTGTCGAAACATCTAAAATGTTCTACAACTAATTCAGATACGACGTGATCGGAGGAATGCTCTAATTATCGAGTAAAAGTTATTTCACAGAAGTTTTTGAATACTGTTGTCACGTGCCACACATGATTTTAGCGTACATGAAGCCATTTACTTGCAAAGTTCCATCATTTGTTTTACAATTTCCCTTTGTTGACTAAAATTTGAATTCTGTTGGTGTTTTAAGAATGTAAGTATGCTAGACTTTTTATACAACAGGATTTTAAAGTGAGCAATTAATGGTGTTTAAGCCCGTAAAAGTGATGTAAAAGTGAAATTCACAGGGGACTTGAGAGACACACCAGGATATGAAGAGTTTAATTTCGCTCACCGCGTTGAGATCGTCACGGCAACAGACGCGAAACCTCGATGGTTGGCCCAACAAAATTTAATATAGAGTAATGCCCAGGTCCTGGAGTATTTTTTCCCATCCCTTGTGGGTGTATTGGCTCCGTTTATGGGTGTGAAAATGGGTGCTTGTAATACACACATCGGGGCTCAAATTTCATTCATACCGTTTGTGTGCATTTGCTGCGTAAATATTACATATAAGGCTAAAACTCTCAGACTCCTACACTGTTTACACGATACAATAAATCAAATGCCCAAAAACAAAACTAAGAAGCGTTCCCCCGAAGTACAGTACGTTTCTCTTGCAACACGTTTCTGAAAAATATAAGAAAATTACAGATGGTTTGAGCTCCTGGCAGGTGGTCCTCAAATATCGTCAAGCCCCGCCCCTCTCGCCTCACGTCCCAGGTTGGCCACTATGCTTTTTTTTAATAGATTATCCTCAATTCTCCCTCCTTGTTAGGGACGCGCACGCGCTGCACCTGCACGCTGGGCGGTGGCAGCTGAGGCGGCATCGACGGCTAACTCTATTAAGACCAAGATATATTTTGAACTAACGAAATATTGCGTAGCCAGTCGTGCACGTTTGATTCACTCGCGTGCATATTCGTCAGATTTGAACGAAATGACGTTAATTTAAGACTCAACTTCATTTATTCTGTCCTCCCTCGGCCGGCGGGACGCTGGGCGCTGCAGGGTTGATTCTCTGAGGATTTTTCTCCTTTTCTGCTTCAATTTGGAAGTAATATTTATTTTTGAAGTGCGAGATGCACTATACAACAAACTACGTTAAACTGGAGAGCAAAAATTTACTGTTGGCATAGGAAACAACAACCCGGAGGGAATCGATTAAACCGAAACGTTTTAGCGTCAGTCTGCAAATACTGGACAAGAGCTCGGCGAGAATTCTCGGGTTAATCCCTAGAAGGGTTAACCACCCTTCACGACACGAATTACTGGTGTTGAAGTGTTGCTTCCCAGATTATCTGACCGATACTCGGAGTAACGTACCGCCTCCACTCAGTGTTTAGTGTACAACGGCTCACAGAAAAGATGGATTTTCCAACCCGGAAGAACATATACCGAACTATCTAACCAAAATACGTACGCCGGATGCAGGGATTTCATTACACAATGTATATTTGCTTGTATATAAAAGACAGCGCTGCACGACACCACGCACTTTTCCTGAACCCGGCAGATGGAGGAAGAGAAACAAAAGCTTCCGTTCGCCACGGACAGGCGGTGGGGGCCTGGTGGACGACGGCACGTGGCGGGAGCAGCCGCTCTGTAGGCACGTGCCGGTGGTGTGGTGGTGGTGGCGTGCCCGGTGTCTGTAGTGGTGGGTGGGCATGTGTTATTGGTGGTGTGCCCGGTGTATGTGATGGTGAGTGGGCTCGTATTGGTGGTGTGCCCGGTGTATGTGATGGTGAGTGGGCTCGTGTTGGTGGTGTGCCCGGTGTTTATTGTGCAGCTTGCAATGAGCCTGGTGCTATTCAAATTTGTGAGGTGCGTGTTCTCCTGTTTGAGTGTCACTGTGAACGTTGTGTGAAGAATGATGGTATGATTTTATAAAAGTTATTCATGTCATTGGGAATATTTTTGTAGCTCACTTTACTGCTGATGTAGTTGGTGCTGCTGATCGAATGTTTTTGCAGGATCGCGGTAATGATTTTAGTGTCATTTTTCATTGAATTTCTAAGGATTTTGTAAACTGATCTTGTTTCTGCGGTTGGCCACGTATGTAGATGTCGGTTTGATATCGACTCCCGAGATATTCCTTCAACACGACATGTTCTCAAACACACTCTAAAAACACGTGAAATAAACTCGCAAATTGACGACGGACGCAGTGGAACGAACTCTAGAACGTCCTCTGTATGATTTAGAGATGCAATGATAAAAGTCGCGCAAAGTGTTGATACTTTTCACTCCCTCGGGCCCGCTATGAGGAGGAAGGGTGAGGAGGAGATCTACACGTGTGCATCCTGTGTGCATCGCTCACGACAAGCATACCTAGTGTGAAGAGTGAGCCAAGATGCGCTTATTTCGAGGGAATTTCTGCAGAGGTTATTGGCTGTACTGTGACCTCATCGCCCATAAAAATCCAGAAGTCAACAACGAAATAGAACGACACGAGATTTCTTGTGCATCGCTCTTGCAATCACGAGGCCTCATCGAGGGATCGACCAGCGCGTAGGTGAGGTGATGGAAGAAGTGTACTACAGTACATCACGGTACGTGGCAGGCCAGTACACAGTACTTGCCAGGCCACTACACAGTACTTGGCAGGCGACTACACAGTACATCAAGGGACGTGGCTGGCCAGTACACAGTACTTGGCAGGCCACTACACAGTACATGGTAGGCCACTACACAGTACACAGCAGACCACTACACAGTACTACAGACAGACGTCACTATTATTACATCCTCAAATGAAAGACGGCAGATCCACTTCCACAGTCTGGTCCCAGGTGTCGAGTTGCGGTGAGCAAACCTCCAATGCAGAAGTAGTAGCATCATAATATGCGAGTGCAGCGGCAAACCTTCATTGGCCATTGAGCTAACATCGCCAATTTGGAGGCTATGTTGTCCGGGAGCATTTACGGTGCGGTCTTACTCATTCTTGTTGCAGTACAAGCAGTATACCTAAATGTGCTGGTCTGCTTTAGTGGTAGTAGCTGCTAGTCTGTTCAATTATTCAGTCGATGGGGGCTTCTTTAATTTTTGTGAGTGAGGCCTACTTTAACTTAATTTCAATGCGTGTGCTTTTCTTTAATTTCAGAGGGTGTGGTTTATTTTAAATTCAGTTCGTATAGCCTGATTTAAACACAGCGTGTTTCGTCTTCCTTAATTTCAGTGGGCGCGGTTTTTTTTTAAACCCAGTGCGTGTAGCCTTCATCAATCTAAGTGCGAGTGGTCTTCTTTAAATGCAGTGCGTGTGGTCTTCTTTACTTTGAGTGCGTGCGGTCTTCTTTACTTTGAGTGCGTGTGGTCTTCTTTACTTTGAGTGCGTGTGGTCTTCTTTACTTTGAGTGCGTGCGGTCTCCTTTACTTTGAGTGCGTGTGGTCTTCTTTACTTTGAGTGCGTGTGGTCTTCTTTAATTTGAGTGCGTGTGGTCTTCTTTAATTTGAGTGCGTGAGGTCCTCTTTAATCTTCACTTTAACTTCCAGGGCTTGAAGAGTGAGTGAGATGGCAGTTAGCGCTATCTCTCCTAATTGAGTATTCGAAGGCGGCCTCGAGTGGAGTGCGAACAGGATGGCTTTATTTTCACTCCATGCAATCCGCTCTGAATTGCACAGATTGGAGTCGCTGCCTAATTAGAGTGCCTTTAATTCGTTTAATTTGAATGCCTGTGGCGCTCCGATGACTCGTAAACATCACGACAATTTTCTGACCATCTGAAGACTTCGGGTTCTCTCATACAACACTGGAGTACCAGTTGTGCTCTCATATTGCTGTTCCCCTGCACCTGTCCAACTGTTCCCAGCAGTGTTGCTGTCCCCCTGCACCTGTCCAACTGTTCCCTGCAGTGTTGCTGTCGCCCTGTACCTGTCCAACTGTTCCCTGCAGTGTTGCTGTCGCCTTGTATCTGTCCAACTGTTCCCTGCAGTGTTGCTGTCACCCTGCACCTGTCCAACTGTTTCCTACACTGTTGCTGTCACCCAGTAACTGCCCAGCAGTCCGCTGTGGTGTTGCAGTCACCCAGTAACTAACCAGCAGTATACTGTAGTGTTGCAGTCACCCAGTAACTGCCCAGCAGTCCGCTGCAGTGTTGCAGTCACCCAGTAACTGTCCAGCAGTCCGCTGCAGTGTTCAGTACTCGTATCTCAGTTCACGGGAACATTTTGACTTCTGAATCGTTACGGGAGACAAGTGGATGCCGCTACTGCTCCTACTGTGGTGGCTGCTATTGTTGCTGTTGCTGCAGCCACTGGTGCTACTGGTGCTATTGGAGGTGCTTTTGCTATTTTTGTTGCTGTTGGTATTGCTGCGGCTGCTGCAGTTGCTGCTCCTGCAGCGCGTGCCGGCGTGGGAATCCAGCTGCCGACGTAACGGTCGCGGCAGAGCAACAGCCGCCGCAGCGGTGGGATGTGGGAAGCTATGTACAATAATGTTATAAGTGCAGCAATTACTTAGCTGACGCTTGGTCATAGCGACATTCACCATGTAATGAAAAGATTTTCATGGTGAAGGATACTTTTAGGAAAATAGAAGAAAAATCTGTACAAGAATTTATGGCGTAGAAGTAATGAATTGTGTGCTTTTGAGGTAATTTCTGTAAGATAAGATGATAAGGGACTGACTGTGGAGTTTTTTGCCCTTTTACACACACACACGGTTGATGTTCTCTGTAAGTAACGGAAAATTAACCCTGCCAAAATAAGTTAAAATCCAGTCATTGTTGCAGTACATTTTCAATCAAAACTCAACAATGTGAGTGTGCATATTCACTATCTTACTCAACGCGGTTGCCAGAAACTCACTTCTCTTAGCGATGGTTGGCCAGAATAAAAAATCAGATTCACGAAGGAGGTATTTATCTACAAGGAAGAGGTGTATTGAGTACGATCGGCCCCTAAGAGTCGCACCGAGCAGATCTAGTATTTCGCATTTTACTTTATATTTTGCTTGAATACATGCAGATTTCCGGAGTGGAAATAATTGGAAAATATGAACAATGATAGAGCATAGAAATTAAAGATTTTTAGAACTTGGTTAGACTTGCCTTGATGTCATTTTTTTAGTAACTGTAAGGTTAACTAGTGCTAGTCAAGTGAACTACGTTGGGAAGTCACGAGAGCGGCGGAGGATTCTTACGATGATGATTTTACGGACTGCAAAACAAAGATCCTCAATAAATTCGTCTACGATGTACAATTATTCGTAAAAGATACGTTCTGTAGAGAATAATAAGTAAAATACCGTTTTCTGAGGCTCAGTGAATTCACGGAAAATAGTCTCAAATGGTAATTGATCGGTTTATCGATTGACTCGATTAGGTAATTATGTGAAAGCGGGACATTCAAAACGAACGATTTGAAATAAAGCATGCCAAAAAAAAAACGATTTCGAGAACCTTAACAAAACTTTCTTTTTTGAATCGTTAATTGAAAGTAAAAATTGCATGGTAAACCTTAAGATAATTTAGAAGTTATTCGTTAACTGCATCACAACATACATTGGGAATTTATTAAGTGAAAAGGGTTGTCAAGAAATTGATTGAAAATAAAAATTTAGAGAATCTCATACATATGTTGGTTTTCAATTTTACTGATTGACTTCCACAGTAATAGAAATGCGTAGATATTCAGGTCTTTTATTGTGATGAAATGATACAGATTCTTGGAAGCCCTCTTTGAACTCAATTAGAGAAGAAAAATATTTTTGCATAAATATCACAATACTTAGGCATGAGAATTCAGTTTAATTTCAATTAAATTCAGAATTTTGTACTAGGCGTGAGAGGCGCACCATGGTCTGAAATATGTGTGGAACACTCAATAGAATGTATACATGGACACTATGTATACATCTGTATACATATTTTCGGTAAGAATTACAGAGCAATCTAAGCAGTTGAATCCCAGCGTTGCTATGCTGGAGTAAAATGCATTGATTGGATTGCAGGTACAGCACGAGTTGCTCATTAGTATCATAAGATTCACTAAATTCCTTGCATTTCTGTTTATAAGAAGTGCTTCGGTAGATTTGAAAAGCTGTTATTGAATGTTCCCAACCGAATTCTTCGGCGAAAAAAATAGTCTTTCCGTGTCATTATCGATCGGTTATTGAAAAATTTTCATCTCAGGTGACGACGTACATTTAGGAAGAGTAAAAATTAATTGAAGAAAAATACTAAGCTATTGTATTATTTCATAACAGAATAAATATTAAACGAATTAAGACCTAAAGAAACAATTGTTTTAGTTAACAACGCCATATTTGCACCATAACTTACACTGTTTGGAACATTGCATTCTTTTTACAGCGATTGCTCTCTCCAGCCTGCCACCTAATACGCTCCTCCTTTCCTTTCATAAGAGACGACCCATATTCGTTACAAAAACATCTCAAAGTTCACACGATATAACATTCTACGATAATTTTCTGGTTCAATCTTCCCATCAGAAAAGTAGCAGATGTCAAGAAGTAATAGCCAATTATTTAATCTTAACGACACGCGGAGAAGGTCTGAGTGACTTTCTCCCACGTAATTAAATGGTGACTCGAACCTGTTAGTAGAGTTCACCAGGTGTAATGCAGGGGCATCCGTCAAGCAACCATTCGTGAATGAATTCGAAAATTTGGTAGTATAATTTTCTCACGTGCATTTCTCAACACTTGAGTACGTTTATTTATGATCAACACACTAATTAAGAGTTGACATTTGAGTCTGGATGGCACCCGTAAAATTTAGTATTGTTTTAAGAGAACTTTATTCGTAGTTTTTGCGCAATGACCTCTAAGGACATCTCATTTAGATCTCTAAAATTGGCGCACTTTAGTCTTGATAAATGAGCTTATCTTATATCACAGCATCCAAAGCGACGAGACAATCTCCCGATCAGCAACTGCGGTCTTAGCTAATTGGGGCAGCTCCCATGCAAATCTGGAAGCGAAGTCTGTACACCTTCATGAGAACGCTGACGTCCAGACAAATCTGAGTTGTTTACGAGGTCGTGGTCACCTTTTGGGGCAGATGTGGAGCTCTGCAGAGCTAGCGACCCACTCTGTCATGTGACCAGCGAGGGGTTTTCTCCATAGAAATTCTGCATCGGCTGAAAAACGTTCCGAATAAGCTTGCAATTTTCTGTCTGATACTTTATTCACGCTGGAAACTGTAAACACAGGTAGGGTATAAAAATAGAGTTACTGAGTTTTTTATCATTGCAAACCTTATTCTCCTAAACTGGATGCAGATGATATTTCTGACATCACTTACTGAGTATCGTATTTGAGAGCCCTTCATGATACCCCAAAACATACTTACGTTGCAACACAGAAAATGCATCACTGATTCGATAGTCTATTAACACATTTTTAAATAATGGTATCCCTGCACAGCACGTTCCAATATTATGATTGCGTCCATTTACTCCTCCGGGCTGAATTATGTTCTCACCACTTCAGCTAATACAAAAGTTTTTACAGGACTCACGACCCGGAATTATGAAGTGACAGAAGTGGTATACTGACCTAAGTTGTCCATGTAGAGTCTGAGGCAAAAGCGATCAGAGTGAAAATCAAAATTTACTATTACTCACCTCCGTCAAATGGAATTTCAATTTTAAAGGATGAAAAGCATAAAGGTTGTTTTTTGAGACATGTCAAGGCAACATATGCTATAGAGGTATGTTGTCTTGCTTTCTAGTTCAGCGAAAACATTTAGCATAAGAAATGCGGAGTGAACCATGGGTTAATAGATGAATTCACAGGATATCTTAGATGAACTCCCAATGCTGCATTTTCCTCGGTGAATATGAAATAAATAAAAGAAAGAACTTTCTTACCGTAAAATTTTTTACAAGGAATTCAGAATGGAACCCTTAATCCAGACGGCAATCCACGAATGGGAAAGCTTCAATTCTTAGCGTGAATAGTAAAAATTAACAGTATGAATGGCGCTTGTCTCGAACAAGTAACTATATTATCTTCAAAATCGTTCTCTGGAAACACTGAGGTCGATGTTAGAGAAAGCCTATCGGTATCATTGTACAGCTGGACGAGCAGCGCAGATCGAGAGAGATTAATAAATGATTCTTGAACGAATAAGTATTCTTTAGCTGTCTGAATGCTAGATGAATATAGTAAATATACATATAATATCGTCTGATAAGTGTAGGAGAAAGCGTCCCTTCGCTTGTTAAGGAGCACAGACTGCAAGAACGTGAAGTTGAAATCTCAAGGCTGTCACTGCACACGTTTTGCAAGCACATACTGACGCCGCTTTGATAATGAATCACTCAAGTGTCAGGAAATGAATTTAAATTTTCAATTTCAAACACCATGGATGGAAATTAAAATATGGCAAGACAGGAAAATCTTAAGAGCGTTTAATTTAAACGAAATTACAGTAATTCGAGCTCATCCTGAATGAAAACCTTGAAAGTTCAAAAAATGGACCAATTATCATAATCAATAAAAATGTACATTTTAGTACCGAAACTCAATTACAGGCGAATGTTTGAGAGAGAGAGACTTCATTTGAGATTTCTCTGCATTACATTAAAGCAAATTTGAGATGTAAGATGGAAAATTGATCAAGTAAAATCAGAGCAAAGATTAGAATTTGCCTTTAACTAAATTCATCATTTGCATCCATCAATGCTACTTATATTATCAGTTCAAGGATAGTATAAAAGAAATACTGTCAAGTGTTAAATTATGGGAGTGGGAGACCTTAAGTAATCTAAACAATTCAATGTTCATCAACGATCATGTAAAACGCTCTGAGGGTAGAACCCTGATACTGCGATGCACACATTGCACAACTTTGAATACGAACCGAGGAAATGTCGCATGCTAGTCGGCTTAGACTCTTCCAATCGGAGAAAGAAACCTTTTGTTGCTTTATTTTCTAAATGTATAATAAATTAGAAAAAATACTCAAAATGTTATCAAGATATTCAAAGGAAAAATTTTGTTATCAAGGTAGAAAAATCTTGGACTTCTACGACTAACGCCAGTAAAATATTGAAATCCTACTATAGGAGTAAAAATTTGGGTTAAAATTCCTGGAAGATAAGTAATATTCAAAAATTTACTGGTTATACATGAAAAAATATATTTAGATCAATTAGTAGTAAATCGAAAACACAGAAAATTTAAATTCCTGCTGAATATCCTGTAGTGTAAATTCCTGTGGGGGCAAATTTTAAAAGTGCGGGAAGGTGCAAAGTTAAAACATAGAATTAGCAAAATCTTCAGTTAATTTTTATTAATTTATAAGCAGTTTAAAATATTCAAAAACCGAACTAGCTTCTTGATCAACCCAATACCATTCAAATTTTAAAAAATGTACGACAGAATTCTAAAATGACTACTGCCCGTGTACGTCAGAAAACGTTGGACTCGTACGAGTCTGTTCTCAGTTCACTACTCCGCCCGCCGCATCTTAGCGTACGATAAAAGCTTCAATAGTTCGTGAAACCAAATTATATCCAACGATAAACTTAACTTCCAGACTCGGGTGCCCCGAATGTTGATGACTGCACTTTAGACTATTTTTCATTTAAGATTTAAAACCTTGTGTGCACGAAAATCAAAGAGCAAACTCTCTCGAAATGTTCACCCATAATTCCCATTACTTATTTTTCACAACATACTCTTAGTAGTTACTTTTGAACAAATTCATAACATGTCTTGTGATCCGCTTAGAACTCAAAGAGATGCATTCTACTCTCGAGCTTCCAGATTCTTTAATGAAAATGAGCTCAGGCGAGAGAATGTTTATATGAAATGATCCTAAAATTCTTCCTCTACTCCACTTTCACCCACAGCTCGTTGCCCCCCAAAAAAGTAATCTTAAAGTAAATAGAAGCTACGGGAAATATATTTCGAATATTCTAGCATTAAACATTTAACCAAACTGGCACAAGATTGACAAAACAAAACCAGGTAAAGTAAGTTCACCAAGGGTGATATCGTATCTACATTTGTCCCAAATTTAATCCTAATTCTACTTAGGCACATAAAATTCCTAAAATCCTGGGTATTCAAAAGTATTCCGTCATCGCGCCCAAAATCTGCAAAATACTGCAGCTATCCACAGCATGACAGTTAGCTACTTTAGACGGTCATCACTAAAGAGACGGTCATGGAACGAGCATCTCAGTATTGAATACCTTACATCCCATCTCATAATATGAGTCTGCCATGCATAAATTCTTCAAGTATGAGGAAAATTATTCTCAGCACTCGGACGGATCTATCATCCTTCAACAAACAAGGCAGCATCTTTGTATCCCTCTACGGAAACACTCTAACTA